>JAOEGS010018965.1:91243-109282 GCA_025447755.1 Corythornis vintsioides
AAACCTCATGATATCAAGACAAATCTTAAACTATAAATCTACACCATTTTTGTGGACTTTTAAATGGTTTGTGGGCTCCAAATAACCTCTGACTTAAATGCAAATCTTAGTCTCAGCTGCTTTAATAACTCCAGCACAGGCAAGGTTTCCTCCTGGAGTTTCATGATGGTGTTCATTTATTCTGGGGAAATAAGCAAGACATCCAGAATGACATAATAATTTTCCCAGCACAGTGCTCTTTGGAGAGTGTCCTAGCAGCTCTAGCTAGGTGTAAAAACCTAAATGAAACTATGTCACTGGTTGTTAAAGAGAAACAGGTCTGGTGATTTCAGTTTATATGTTTGTTATGATTCCCAAAGAACAATCACCAAATGTAAAACCAGCACTACTAAAGAATAATGGGAAGAGGAAAAGCATGTAGGTTCAGTGCTCCTCAGAGAAGTTACAAAATTCAGGCTGGCAGTGGCAATTAATACATTGTCCATGCAACAGATAATTTGTCTTGTAACATATGATAATCAGCATTTGCCAGATAAATTGAAAGCCATGCAGATTACTCCTTCTGTTGAGTAAGTTAGAGTAAATTAGAGGTCTCAGTGCTCTTTTATAGGTTCTTCACATTCCATTGGAAATTAATCTTCTTTTAAGAAGGGCGAAACTATTTGACCATTTAATAATTAGTTGCTTACTATAGGGTAGCCCAGAGTACTGTTAGAAAAGGCGGAAACTTCTGTAGATCCCAGCACCAAGCCTTAAGTTCTACCAGCACCTAAAGTTCTACAAGCACCTCGGGAAGTTATCCCAGTAGGGCAGAGAGAGCAAGAAAATGTGGAGCCTAGGCCAAGGAAAGAGTAACTAAACAGAAAAAGAAATTATTGTTTGTAATCTTGAGAGGGAGAAAAAATCCAGAGATAAGGAATACAGGTTTGGATCTGTGGGAAAATAAATCAGCTGTATCATCAGTAAGCAAAATTACCTGATTGCTGGTTTTCTCGGTTGAATCAGCCTGCAAGTTCTCAGAAACCAGCTAACCATTGAATTTTAAATGCACAAATATATTTGTAGCATACATCTGAAAGAGCAGGTCCAGGTATGACTCTACTTCCAGGAGCTGCTGTCAATAAAAAAGGTCAGATTTGATAAATATTATTTACATCTTCATAAAGAGGAGGTAGGAAGTCCATGTCCCTGCCTAGAAGTTTGCCAAACAAGACATATATGCCAGTATAAAGCAAGCTTTCCCAAAATCTGAATTTAAGAGAACTTGAATAAGTGATGTAGGGAAGCAGAAGAATATGTTATGAAAGCCAACAACAAATAACTCCATAACATCTATAAAGCAAGACTCTCATGTCCCAGAGCATACTCATAATAGTCCTAGCCCTCACTCTGCTCCTGCTCCTGTGGAGACTAATGAAATAAAGCCTGTTATCACTGGCTCTGTTTTCAGTTTCAAAGTTCCTCCAGACAACTTTACTCTGCATGTTACCTCCATGTTAGGCCCCAGAGGGCTTCTGGCAGGAACCAATCCTCCCTCATCTTAACTCATGCACTTAAATTTGGTTTGATCAGGGTGACCACTCACCTTAAAAACATTGCTGCCATATTCCTGCACCTCAAGACAGTTCTGCATTTTAACATATTTACTTTGAAGGTGTTTCAAAGATAAAACCAAACCTAAAGAGACCAGATGAGAGTGCCCCCTCCACTCCCTGATGCTGCTCTTTCCCCTTATTCCACCAAAAGAAATATTGACTTCCCTCTCCTCTAGGGCCTCAGGTTGCTGGAACTACATAAAAACATAATGGTTACAACAAATGTAATAACAAGCAGATTGTGAAGATGTTTTTTATTCTGCATTTGGCAGAAAGCAAATCATTTCAAAACATCCCTGAAAGAAGAAAAACATATTTGCCCTGGAAGAGCAAATGCAAAGTCTGGGAGAGGACACTCATGCTACCCTTGTCTTCTCTGTACCAAAGGGTTTGTAAATGTAGACACATCTACAAACTACAGACACATCTGTATGCTTTCATACAGCTTACAGTAGAGGTGGACAACCCTCTTGAAGCTAAAAGCCCCATTAGGAAAAAAAATAATACGGTGCAGTGCTTAGTGGCAAACATTTCCCATTCTCCCATAATTATGCAGTGCCCTCAAAGCAGAGTCTTGACTTCTCACAACTCCTCTTCATGGCTCCAGACCATGAGCACAGCCCCATCTTACTCCTCTCACCAGCCTTCCATCCTCCTTCAGCCCAGGGCAAGGAGCTAATTTATACATCTGTCTCCTCTAACTCAGTGGACAAAATGTGAGGTGAATCTTTGTGATCCCCCAACAAAGGCTGTCCCTGTGTGGCAGGGCCCCAGGCCAGCAGAGACACAACAATGACTTGGAGGAACAATACAAAACAATTGATTAGTTTTCCCTAATGAAACAATAAGCAAACAGTATGGATAAAGGTGTTCTTTTTGTAGGGAATTATTTTACAGTGCAACAAAATTTTGAGGAAAAGGAAGAAAGAGTCATTAGAAGAGAGGAGAAGAAAGGGGGAGTGAGACAGTGAGGAGAGAAAGAGATAAAGAGAAAAGGTTCTCACCAACCATGGATCCAGCAACATCTCACTGGATCAATCCAAGTGTTCAGTTCTTCAGTGTTGGATGCACCACGATCAATATTTTTCTGTCCCTTTATGGTCTTGAGATATATGTGTGGCATTCCCCATTTACACAGGGAAGTGGTGTTGATTTTCATGAGCCCCACAAGCTGAGAGTAGCGTGGTGCCTGCCATTGACCCCCGCCATGGCACAGTCAGCAGGAGCACTTAAGAAAAGACAGAGTCCCACCTATGCAGAACTTTTCCTTTTTAAAGCAGATCTGCAAGAAGCCAAATGGGAAGCAAGAGACATTGGGAATAATCAACACTTCTCTGCTCCAGACAGGTCTCTCCAGATCTTATCACCATACAAGGTTTGAGGCACACATTAGCCAGGATCTTACAATATCCATCTCCAAAGCTTCTCTAAACAGCTATTGCTGCCCTGTACCCAGAGCAGGACAGATGTGGAGCCCCAGCCCACAGGCAGCAGTAAATCTCCTAGTCCCTTGGCACTATAATCTTTTCACTGTTATGACACGATATGCACTCACTGTTAGTACCAGATGTGTGCCATGGTCTTTGCTGCCTTGCAAACAAAAGCACCTCACCTTGGATGGCAGGTCAAAATAGTGTTGAGATACTTGTTTTATTCCCTGTCCTTTTGTTCTCTTGGAAGAGCTAAGGGGTGAGCAATGCTTCAAGCCAGGAAAACGCTGAGTGAGCTGCCTTTCAATGGTCGTCAGCCTGAAGGACCATTCTGAAACGTCTCCAGCATTGCTGCTGTACTCACAGGAAACACTGCAGGCAGCAACACACTCATTTCACCACATCCCTTCTTGTCCTGTCCTCATATCCCACCTGCCAGCATCACTGATGGTAACAAAGGCCTTCCAGTGTACAACATGTCAGCTATGCTGCTCTAAGGAGCAGCCATTTCAGTCCATCTTGACAGGAAACCCACATGCAGGGGGGTTGGACTAGATGATCTTCTAGGTCCCTTCCAACCCCTAATATCTATGAATGTTGGTCCCAGAAGACATTTGTAAACGTTGTATTCCTTTGCATGCTCTCACTCCATTTGCACAATCTCTCTCCATGAAGGCTAAATTCTTTCTGCACAAGAACACAGCACCACTGTATGAACAGCAGAAAGATACCAGTGGTTAATGCCAGAGAGGCAGCAAGTCTTGAGAGTCTTGAAGTGAGCTTTTGTTTCTCACTGTTCAGCTAGTGATGTGCTGCTATGCAGGGGTATGACCCAGAACACTATCAGGCCTTTCAGACATCATTCTGCTCTGCAGATTCAGGCTTCATTGCAAAACTGCATGGGCAATTCATAGTGGTTAACTGCCAATGATAGGGCTTTTCTGTACATGCAGATGTCCACACAGATACTCCACCGGAGGGAGGACAAGATTGCAGAGACAAATCATTTGCTGCATTTGCCTTTGATGTAATTGCACCTTTCACCACCTCACTGTCTTCTTCAACCTTCCTCTTTGCAGCCCAAGCTTCATCGCACAGTTTTGTTCTTCAGCAGCTTCTAAACCTTCTTAAAAAAGTGATTCTGTATGGGATAGAGGAACTAGTCTCAGCACTACTCCAGATGCAAACTCAAGATGCAGAGATACCACCTTATTTGAATTCCATTCTCTTAATAATGCTTAAAACAACTAAATTTTGTTTCCATCTTTGGTCAAGTGGGGCTGAAATGCCTGGATGGCACTGCAAATCACTGCTTTCCTGCCCAACTTTCTCCAGTCTATTTTTTCTGTAACCTATTTTGAATGTACTGGTTAACAGAACAGGTATTTTGTTTCCTTTACCACACTTTCCTACCCATACACGTAACTTTTTTTTCTCATATGTATGATGGTTTCTTCCATTGCTTTTTATAAATATTCTATCGTAATTATTTAATCTTTTTAGGGAATATAAACTAATATGTTCTGAAGTGAATCTTTTTTTTTTATACTTCTTTTATTACCATTTTTACTTTACATTCTACATTTACATTTCAGCTTTCTCTTTTTTCCCCCACTATTATATGAAAGGAATCTCTCCTTATTTTAAACTTTACTTCTATATGTAAAGAAAAATATTCAGGATTCACTCACAGGAAATAAAGCTAACTTTCCCAATAGCTTCTTAATAAAATTGACTGAATGTGTCTTGAGAAACTATAAAGATCAGCAGATTAGACAATAGTTCAAAGTAAGAGGTTTATAAACAGCTCCTCTTGACATCCCAGTGAACCTGTTACTCAACTTTTCTTGTGACCAAACAGGATTTTATTTATGTCAGGGAAAAGAGCAATAGGACAGAGTAATTATGTCAACTATCCTTTCCAAGCAGTATTACAATGAAGTTTTCTGTTGTTCTCGTGACTCATCTTGGAACATTTGAACCAAAAAGGTGTTGATATGCATCAAGAGAATTAGCAATTAGAAACAATAACAAACATTGCAATTCAGGCAATTACTTAGGAAGGCATACTTTTACTTAGAAGCAAAATTTCTGCCCATTTATAATCTTCTTTGACAAAAATAAACAAACACAGGAAGTAGTATTCAAAGTGGCAGAAAACATATTAAATACTGAGCTGAAATTTTCCGAGAAGCCAAAATCAATTAGGTACCAATAAATTAGGTACAAACATCACTGAAATAATATTTTAAAAATACAAAGCCAGAGAGGCAAAAAGAACCCACGCATACAATTTGCAAACAATTATTACCAAAATACTCCTACCACACTCTTTTCCAGTCCAACTATGTAACTTCCTGCATTTAAATTGCAGTTATGGTATTACTATAAAATACAAGTAAAAAAAAAAAAAAAAAAAAAAAAAGAAAAAGAAGAAAGACAGTGATAAATTTAAAGAGTTAAGAATCCTGAGTTTATGGAACACTGCATGTACCACAGTACAACAGGTGAAGCTGGCTGTAGGCAGCAGGACTTGTCATATCAGTGTCAAATTTTACCTCATTCAGTTGCTGGGAAAGTTTTGAAGGATCCTCCTACAGTGACAGCCCATTAGTGATATATCCCATCTGAGACATATGCACAAAGGTTTTAAATATCTTTTTTCAATTGACTCACCAGTGTTGTGCCTAGAGGGTTATCATCTGGTGAGGCCTCACATGGAATACTATGTCCAGTTGTGGAAACCCCAGTTCAAGAAGGATGAAGAGCTACTGGAAAGAGTCCAGCACAGGGCCACCAAGATGATGAAGAGAGTGGAGCATCTCCCTTCTGAGGAGATGCTGAGAGAGCTGGGGCTCTTTAGCCTGGAAAAGAGGAGACTGAGGGGGGACCACATTAATGTCTATCAATATGTTAAGTGTGAGTGTAGGGAGGATGGAGCCAGACTCTTCTCAATGTCATCCAATGACAGGACAAGAGGCAATGGGTGCAAGTTGGAGAACAAGAGGTTTAGAGTAAATACAAGGAAGAACTTTTTCACAGTGAGTGTGACAGACCTCTGGAGCACAGATCTCCCTGGGCTGCCCAGGGAGGTTGTGGAGTCTCCTTCTCTGGAGACACTCAAGACTGGATCTGTTCCTGGTGACCTGGTCTAGGTTGCTCTGGCAGGGTAATTGGACTAGATGATCTTTCTAGTTCCCTTCCAACCCCTATATTCTATGTTTCTATGATCTCTGTTTTTCAATAATTTGGGATTAAAAATGTTGCCCTTCTTAGGATTTTATTTTTCACCTGTCACTGTCAAATCAGGGAAATCAGTACTGCTTGTATTGTTGCTTTGGGGTAGTACTTAGGAAAGAAGAAAAACTAACAAGAATCAAAGCAAAGTCATAGAATGTCCATGTTTCAGGGAATTAAGCACTCACAAATTGAAGTTATAAGACTTCAAACAAACTTCTTTCTGACTTGGATCAGTCACGCACACTGCAAATATATCACTCCATCAGCAAACACCCTCCATTAGAAATAACTTACTTCAAAGACTAAAAAATTACTCTGACACAATTTAAAGTCAGTGTTTTCAGAAGATAGGAAATCATTTCATAACTAAGAACACCTTGCTGTAATTTACACTCTTACCTCTCTGAGGAGGCATTTTTGTCCTCTAAGATACCAGTATCAGTAGCATCCACATTAAACAAGCTCACAGTAAACTAGCAGCACCAAACTGCACCATGCCTGTATTTTTCCAGGAAGAGCTCAGATTCAGAATGGTCCTTCTTTTCTTCCCATCTATCATGTAGTTCACTAATGAAAAATCATGACTAGGAGTCGCTTTTAACCAACAGAACAAAAGTGCCAAAAAAGCAAAGTAACTGACTATTAATCACATCTCTTTGATAACCCTGACCTTACTAAAGCATACCATCTGTCTTTCTTTTTTTTGTGGCTGAAAGCCAAAACTGGGATCAGGAAACAACTATTTTACTGGTCCAATGTTAACATAGCACAGTATGTTGACTTTATAACCACCTTATGCGCTCAGAGAATTTAATGGGACTGTCTTTTATTTGGCTTAGTCCTATTTATTAATATTACTGTAGTGAGTAACTCATATGATCAGACATGCACTTAACAGAGACATGTCTAGACAGACCCAGATATGACTACTTTGTTTTCTACATTTAGGCAAAATCTGAAGCTTAGGACTAGTAAAGCTGGAACAGTTGTTTGAATTCACTCTAAAAACATTCCCATTCGTTACTGTCAAGGTAGATACATGGAAGAGCAATTACTGAATAGTAGCAGGCAAGGGATTTTGACTGTGGACCAGGTGGTAAAACTCATGGCAGTTATACCACCTTAATGATTAGGTAGAGAAAGAGGTGATTATCAGAGAAGTGACATTATGAGAAGAAAAAGAATAAATAAATAAAAATTAATTACTATGGTACTTGAAAGTAGAATTAGCTACTAATTAGTAAATCCATCTAGGTTAACAAATTCAGCAACTGTGGTTGCTGTTTGGTCATCCATGATCTGTATTCTTTATCCCATAACTGAGATTTGGTTGTCAAGGAGATTCAAGACATACACAACCCCAAAATCTTCTAGAAAATGTTGATTTGTTGTTGTAAAGATAGAACCTTAAAATCCTATTCACAACACAAGCTTTGAACCACCAATGGTCAGACCTTATCATGGACAAGTGCAGTGTGTTGCCACAGGCATAACACTATCCTCTTTGCCTCAGCAATACCAGTATTAGACTTAAAAAGTAACATACATGAACCCTCCCTCACTCTTCCTGTAATCCTCCAGAAGAACTATGCATTATCCACAAGAACTCATTTTCTCTGTAACTCACTTTACACTTACATGAGATTCTATTTCTGATACAATTCCATTAATTATTTTTATTTTAAAAAAAATCAAACAAACAGAAAAAATACAATATCAGAATGACATGGAATGATGTAGAACATCTCTAACACATGATTTTGTAGTTCTGTCGTCCATAAGCTTTATGTGCTCAACTTTCAGGTCCTCCTTCTCCTATGTGGAGTTCTTTCACCATTCTTCAATGACAGCTTATGTTACATGAACAAATTATACTTTGAGCAAACAATATAGATAAGATGGTAGAATGGACCTAATTTAAATGGTCAACAAAGGCAAGTAAAGAGCAGACATTACACATCTGTGCTTAAACAGAAAAAAAAAATAAAAATCTATGTGAACCTTGATTTTACTGCAAGGTTAAATAGACAGAAACCAAGTCTTCATATGCTGAAATGTATACAGGCTCACTGTGCCATATATTTTGAGCATTTTTTATTCATTTCACATGGAATTTAGTTTTTCAAGCCTGAACATAATAAATTATAGATTTGAGAAAACATACACATCTTGTAAACACTTGAATGACTGCCAGATTTTTCAACCACGCTGCCTAATACATGCTGCTTAAATTTATCTTGTTTTCATTTTCCATTCATGAACTTTATTAAAAATTTTTAAACAGTGCAGATGTAACCCTGAAATGTATATTGTTCTGAATAGTGATGGGAGTATACATCTGGGAAGCTTGTATTGTTACCACTTTTCTATATTAACAGTCACCCACACACAGCTGACAATGTAGTTCCATACAGTGATAATTCCCAGATCAGAATTACTCTCCTGAATCACAGTTATCCTCTTTTAAATATGAAAAACATTTAAGCATGTGACTAATTTGAAGCATTCATGGGTAGTGAATGCCAAGTTTTCTCATAGGGCTTTGCCAGGTGACAACTTAATAATATAAGTGAGAAAAAAAGCATTCTAGCTGTTCAGCAGCCTATTGCTTTGGGGTCTGATCCTTCACTCTAACTACAGGATAAATCTACATGAAGAAGCAAAATCTCATTTGGGGGTCATTTTTAAAGACAAACAAAACAGGCAACATGTAACATTTGGGTCTAAATTTCAACATAGAAAGCTATCAAATTCCAGCAAAGTAAATGTCAAATCACGCATGTTTGTAATTCATACAGACTGAAAGAAAAAAAAAAATAATTACCAAATAATTCAGTCCATCATCTCAAGAGGTATTTGAGTAACTGCATCCAGTATTACTGCATCCAGTTCTGGAGCCTCAACACAGGAAAGACATGGACCTGATGGAGTGGGTCCAGATGAGGGCCACAAAGACTATCAGAGGGCTGAAACACCTCTCTTATGAGGACAGGCTGAAGGAACTGGGGTTGTTCAGCCTAGAGAAGAGAAGGCTCTGGGGGGACCTTATAGCCACCTTGCAAAGGGGGTCTACAGGAAGGCTGGAGACGGGCTGTTTTACAAGGGCCTCTAGTGAAAGGATGAAGGGTAATGATTTAGATTTAGAGTGGATATCAGCAAGAAGTTCTTTACCTTGAGGGTGGTAGAACAGTGGAATAGGCTACACAGTGAGGTGGTTGGGGTCCCATCCATGGAGATATTCAAGGTGAGGTTGGACAAGGCTCTGAGCAGCCTGATCTGGTTGAGGGTATCCCATCTCACTGAAGCGGGCTGGACTAGATGACCTTTGGAGGTCCCTTCCAACCTAACCATTCTATAATTCTATGATTCTATCTCATTTTGAATTACAGCATTGATTGCTATAGAAACTTACCAACAGATACCTTTTGATGGTGTTTTCCAAACATTTAAGATCCTAAAGGACTTAACAGAAATTAGAGCTCTCACAGTAATCTTAGTTTTATTTGAAACAATAGGATGAAGAGCTTTTTTCCTTCCTGCTTCACTTAGATTCATAACTCACAATGGGGTATCCTAAGAGAGAAAAGCATGGAATGCAAATACATGTCAGAAGAGTATTAAGTTTAAATTTGAATTATGTAAGCAGTCTGTCAGCATCCAGTCTGACAGCCTTCAGGTGTGCATCTCACATATCACCACTCCCACCTCTGATCAACTTGTTAGGCAAGAGTTGTCTGGTAAGAGATTGCAAATAAGAAGGCAGCTGGGATCTTTTATGTGTTTTTAAATTTTCCTGATTTTCTTTGGGTTCAGTCATCTGAGTTACCCCAATGCACATTAATGGAATTCATCTTGGGCTTTTGTTCTCCTTTAGCATGCAGCATTGTCAAGAGAATCTCAGCAGAACCGGGCTCTGAATTCCTAATAAACTCAGACTGAGACATGGAGATCTGGAGTAGACTGGTCATCTGGAGATGGAGATCTGGATCTGGAGATATGGTCATACTAAAACATCTCACTTCAAAACTGTCATATTGCAATTAGAATAAAGAAAACAAGCTAGGCAAAATTAATTGCTTTAAACAGTACAAGATATATTTTCTAGAATTGTATGGAAAACCTTCAGAATGTTTGACTGCCTCACAACAAAAGGAAATACTGAAACACTGAAGTATTTTGTGAGGTGAAACAAGCATCACCTGGGCACCTGTAGTAGAGACAGAGATTTTAGTAGGACAAATGGCAGAGCTGGGAAGAACATAAATCCCTGCTCCACAAGGAACAAAAAAAATCAGGAGAGAACTTATGACATCACAACACATAATTTGTGCACCTAGTCTTCGCATAGATCATGTCTTAATGAGAAAAGATCTTTAACCAAAACTCTCTTTACAATCAACCTGGGAATTATCCTTTTTCTTCTTCCCATGCCCTCCCTTTGAGTAAGCATAGGTAAGTGCATATGAACTAGAACCAGGAACACTGTTTCTGTCCAGTACTTTGAGCTAACACCTCCTAAATAAATGATAGAGGAAAATTGTTTCCATGCACACACCTGCAAGTCTGATCCATCCCTAGACTGGCTGAGGACATTCCATACCTTTCCATTGGTGACTCACACCAAGCTGGAGCATGGGAAGGTGCAGGTACTGCTCATGGGGGCTGCTGACCCTTCCTGTTGTTAATGGAAAAGATGAGGAACAGAAACATCAGGAGCTTGAGTTCCCCCTCTCATGCTATCTAGCACATGCCCACTAATTTTAGGGGGCATACTCCTGATCTGTACCAGTGTCAGTAAAGAAGAAAACCCTGGACAGTTGAAGTTTGTTTCTGTTGTACACCAGGTCCTTGAGACATTGCAAGTGAGGAGTTTCCTTACAATAAAACCTGCTCAGAATTAGTCTGCCCTAAAGTAGATGGTTCCACCTTTTTTAAAGACTGGTTTAAAAATGAACTTGTGGTACTTGAAGTGACTTTTTTTCAGTATACAGCTTTGTACGTATGATGGATCCTTTCAGTACACATTTTAAAATGTTAATAGACTAGTAAAATTAATAGAAAGGCTTAAAACTCTGCAATTCCTAATTCACATCCATTTCCCCTTAGTCAACCCTCTTGATAGCTGCCTCAGCTGGCAACAAAATATATATAAATACAGACGCCATTGAGTCTGGTGTATCTTTGCTAATATTTGTATAGCCTGCCACAGGGTGTTTCAGCAGCACAGTTGTTTCCAGCTGATAAGTCTCTGCCTCCAATCACAATTGTACAGTTTTATTTCATAAGGGAATATATATAATCATAAACATGATATGACTGTCCTGCCTGGTATATTAATTTGCATATCTTCAGGGACCATTTTGACTTTCCATATACACTGTGTGCTCAAGAAATTCTTCAGGGATTTCAGAGGTCTTTTATACTACTTTTTAATAAAATTGCCAGTATGCGTATTACTGGGATGCAATGGTCATAATTCCTGACCATTGGGCAGTGAAGAGTCAATGTCATTCTCTAAGTGTACATAGAAATGCAGATAGGTAAATGAATAAATAGACAGGTAGATATGTATATACATACTCATAGACATATATATGCAAACAGCATTTCAAGTGTAATTTATAGTTGATCAGAATCACCTAGCAATAAATAGAAAAAAGACTACTTTTAATTTCCCTCTCCCTCACAGGAGCCAAGACCTGTTGGTCAACCACTCACCACCAGTAAGACAGAGGCCAAGTCCTCCTATTATCACATTGGTGCATTTGCAGAAGTCGGGGAAACCTCCATGAGTGTGAAAAACTGAGATGTAAATCTGGCCCCAGATATGAATCTGCTCCAGAGGTTTCCAACAGAAATTATGAGACAAGTAATTTTACCTGCTGCATCCATGCAGGTGATATGACATGAAGAGACTGCTTGAATGCTTCTGGAAGGCAAACAGAAGCAAACCTGGTGTCACACCTCAAGGCTAGTCTACAGCACACCATCACAAGCTCTTACTTCTGTGAATTAGCCCCACCAGTTCCATTTTGAATGCCAAACGACAGGTTGCATGAGCCAAATTTTCCAGAAATGGCCCCAGAATATTTGTGTCTTCTCCCTGTTTTTGAAAAGGGTGGGCAACTGCCCATCTGTGGACCCCATTAAAAGATTGCTTTGATGTGGAGCTCAGCTGAACACATACACCAGTGACCATTTATGCAGGAACAGACAGTCTGATGTGTTACTTATACATGTTTTCTTCTCAGGCACTTACATATCATCTTTTTTTTTTACACAATAAATCCACATCTTTTGAGTCAAACTGAGGATTTTCTTCTAAATAACATAAGTGACAATGATATTTTTCAACACAACTGCATTATAAAACTATCAGCCCCACCTCTGTTCCCCAATCTCTATTACTCTCAACACTGGTTGGGCTGTGGAAATTTCAGCCTGCAAACCAGTCTATTTCTGAGCAGTTTTTTGCAAAGGGAAAGGGAAGGAGGGAGAAGAGAGTGAACCTTTATGTGACTCCAGTCCCAATCCATTTATTCTCTTATACAGCCAATTGCCACTGCTAAGAACATCGCTGTTTCACTGTGGCCAAACTGGAGGCATGGACTAGGACAATCAGAGCTTCAAATTATTCATTACCTTGGATGACATAAACCATATTTTTGTGTGCCTAGGAGGTCTATGCTGATATATCATTAATCATCACTAAATAAGGTTTGACGGAATCATGTATCACCACACTGTCCAACAGGCAGTGGCTTTTCACTGTCAAGGCAACTGTAATTCTGTTGTATTTTATTCTTTTAATTGTAGATGAGGCAAAGAAACCTGTTATATTAGAAAAAAGCATCCCTGTAACTCAAATGCAGCCAACCAACCCTTGTGCTATAATCAAACCACGTCTGCCAGCAGTTTATGGAGCTAAACCAGCACTTCAGTAAGTCAATTACACAACTTTAAACAAAGGAGAAAGGGTTTGGGAGAGTGGAACAAGGAGGTGGAGACATAAAGCAAACCCCTCATCTATAGTCATATGTAAACTCATACCAGTATGAATCAGTAAATGGGTATGCACAACAGTTAGAAGTGCAGTATAAACACATCTGCTCAGTGAATATAATCCATAAAAGGTTTCAAAACAAATCAGGAGCCAATATTCAAGCTGTTGCATTTACAAATAAGTATAAAATTAACTAGAATCCAATTAATGTTTTTCCATTGAAGTGAAAATCCCACTGATTTCCCAAAGAGTGAAGCCAGAATCACACAGTAGTATATAAAAGGCTAGAAACTTTCTTGCTGTAAGAAATTTGACAAGCTTAAAAAGAAGATTCACAAGCTATCACACAGGGTCAGGATGGGTGATTTGCCAAGTAAAAGTCTTTTATTAATTACAAGACGTTAGAGATTCATTTAAAACCTTAAGTGACTTTCTAGTCATGTCAGATACATCCAGCTCCAGACACTCTTTTTACAGAAGTGACCTTTGAATTTTTCTGATTTCTGGACTTAGGAGCATCCAATGTCAGTGAATCTGAAGACAGCACATGGTACTGAACAAAATATATTTTCTGTGTGTTTATATTATTTTTGTGTGTGGAGTTAAAATCTGTCAGCTTCAGTGTTAATTCCTTCCCTTTTCTGCATTATGAGATGGCAGAATGGTGAGTCTAACCTCTTTTGAACACTCTTCTCCAACCTGCTGGTTCTATAATGACCTTTTATAATTTTCCCTCTTTATTAATCTCCTAACACAGTCTCAAACTCTTCAGCTTTCTATCGGAGAGACATTTTTCCAAGGCCCCAAACATTCTTGTCACTTTCTCCTGAGCAACTTGTAATCCACAAAATATAGTCCCTCTTGATAAAAAGCTGTGACAAGACCCTGAGACAGGAAAAAATGATGACAGAATTTGTGAATCACTATTCTTCTCTTACTGCCACCCAAGCTTGCTTGCATCTCCTCCAATAAATTTATTTGTACTCTTCAGAAAATTTAATTTATTGTCTTTGTCAGTGTTTTTCCACTGCAGTGAACTGCAGGAATGTAGAGCATCAGTATTTCTTAGTGTTAAATTTGTGCATCTGATTCCATGGAAAGAGTCCTATTCATCTTTTTACATCAATTCAATTGAATAATTACTTAATATCAATATTTTTCTAGGGGGGAAAATAAATAAATAAAAATGGAGGCATTCCTCTCAGTTATTCATATGAGGTTAAAAATTATTCCAAAGTGTGAAAAATGATTGTCCATTTTAACAGGCTGTTTGGTAAGTCAAGTCCAGCTGAAAAAATAACATAAGCCTATGACATATCCATGTAAGAGGAATCTCATATATGCTCCCTTTCTTCACTGAATTAAGCTCATGCTCCAAGTTTGCTTCTGAATATTGTCTGATGCTCTTTTTGGTCTCTCCTGAGACCAAAATGCATGACCAAAATATCTCCAGACATGCTGCAATGGAAGGGACGGGGACAGCTTGATGCAAGCTAAATTCCAGCTTTATTAGGCTGCAACAAACTTATTTATACTCCAGAACAAATCCAGGTACGTGATCACGCACCTTTACAATTAAGTTGATTGGCTGTTAACTCCTGTTCATGGTACTCATCTTTATCTTGATTGGTTTGCCTAAAACGCCACCATTTACATAGTTATGCCCCTGAAGGCGTCATCCTTACGACTCCTAGCTAAGTTGTTTTTCACACAAAGTTTACCTGTTTTAGCCCAAACCAGTAATTTTCCACAGTTCACGCACCTCAGACTCAGATACAACAACTGTGCTGTGTCTGAGGCATGTGTTCTCACATCTCCTCATTTCTGTTGTACCATAAAGATTTGCCGTAGCGCAATCAGTCATTCTTTGAAACATTGCAAAAACATGGAATTAGTAAGGTTAGTAAGATTAGTAAAGACAATATAACAAGTATATAAAAACCGTTTTAACAATACTGTGCAGTAAAACACACACTTAGTCCCAACCACCATAAACCTAGGATGAAAATGATTGCGAATCTCAGTGTAACTATCGAGCTGTCCTTCGCGCTGATATTTTCTTGCTGATTTCATCGCTGATCACTTTTTCTGTATGGATGGATGTATCTTGCTGGTATCCACCGTGGGCCTGCCTCTGTGGAAACACAGCATAACCTTTTCCCCACGTTATTAGAGAATATGGACCTTTAATCTGGCCTGTCTCAGGGTCATGAATTAATACTCATGGTTTCTCCTGCAACTCAAACATGCAATTTTTTCCAAAATGTACAGTTCAAAAAATTTTAATACATATAATGCTTCTGGCATAATATTAGTCCCAGTACCTCCCCTTTTCTGTTTGTATGTAAGATTTTTCGGAGTTTGATGTGAGCAATCGACAATGGATTGTCCTGTGAGAGAGTGAGGAATTCCTGTGACATGTCATAGGCACCATTTTGTAAACAAATTCTGCAGATCTCAGGAGGTATAGGCAGGACCATTGTCAATTTTAATGACCTGCGGTACACCTAATGTGGCAATAAAAGGTCTTTCCGTGTGAGTTTTAAACACATGGACCACCGCAGCTAGTTTCACAAGTTGGAGGGAGAAAAAGACACATCAGAATTCCATTGCTTTTTAGTTTCATCCCACCAATACAATAACTAATTTTTTGAGTCCGTCCGGACCCATCTGTAAAAAAGGTAACAGCATCCAAAAGTTGCAAACTCCGCTTATGCTGTTCAGCCAGAGAAAAAGATAAATGAAATAGTTTGTGAGAGTGCGGGTGGTTTGAAAATTGCCCATTACACCCCTGAATAGCCACATGAAATGGTAAAGAATGTTGCATTATCCACACAAGATAAGCATCGGTAAGCAGCGTATACACATCTGAGAGCTGTCGTCCTGTCAAAATAAAAGCTCTATGTCGTGTCTTGATAATAATGTGTGCAAACATTTCAGGCTGTGAAAAGATAGTTTTTGGGGTTTGGTGGGACAAAAAGACCCATTCAAGAATCATCAGAGGGTCCCTTAAAGTCAGGTCCCATTGAAAAAAGAAGACCAGAGGGTTTGGTATCATCCCAAAGGATTATTAAAATAAATCCAAATCCGGATCCCAACGATGAACTTGTTGGGACCCTAATGCCAGGCTCACTCTGTCAAGCGCCTTTTTTGCGGCTGGAGTTAAAAAACGAGGGGCTGTAATGCTAATGCCACCTTTCAATAAATCAAAAAGAGGAGCGAGGTCTGAGTTAGAGATACCTGAGTGGCTGCAGCTGGTTTATGGATCCTAATACCTTTTGAACATTGTGTAAATTTCTAATTTGAGTTTGTAAGGTGAGCCACTGAGGTTCAATAGTCTGGATTCTAATTCTCCAGCCTAAGTAACACCACGGTTCTGTTTTCTGCACTTTTTCTGCAGATACACAAAGGTTTGCTTTTTGAATGGCTCGAAGAACTGCATGTACTCTTCTTTCCACCTGATCACGATCTGCAATAAGCAGATCATCCATGTAGTTATATGTTAAAACCTGACAAAATTGTAAACAAATTGGAGATAATGCTTTTGCCACATACCACTGACAAATTGTGGGACTGTTTTTCATACCCTGTGGTAACACAGTCCAATTAAACCTTTGTAAGGGCATTTGCATCTTAACATTGGGAATGGAGAAGGCAAATCAAGGAGCATCATCACAGTGAAGAGGAATACTAAAGAAACAATCTTTTAGATCTATTACAGTTAACACCCCATTTCTTGAAATTAATGTAGGTGAGGGAAGCCCTGGCTGCAGTGTTCCCATAGGTTCCATGGCATTGTTAACTTTCCTTTAAGGAAAATCCTTTAAGGATTTAATCCTGGAGTAAACGCCATCTGCCTGACTTCTTCTTTGTAACAAAGACAGGGGTATTCCATGGGATAGTGGAAGGTACAACATGTCCTTGAGCCAGTTGTTCATTAACCAATTGTATTGGGGTGTCACAGTTTTCTTCAGTAAAGGGCCACTGGTCCACCCATACAGGAGTTTCAGTTTTCCAAGATATTTTTAGGGTGCCACCCTCGTCTGTGGCCCATTTTAAGAATGTGTTTCCAAAGAAAGACCCCACTGAGACATCAAGTACCTCCCCCACGGTACCATGGGGACTGGTAATACAAAAGGCTTAGTTGCCATGGTCCTCCCTTCGGGACCTGTGATTTGAATAATATCCATGCTTTGTTGACTCCTCCCAGTTCCCCCTATCCCCACTAGCGAATGAGTCATTTTTGCCAGAGGCCACGGCGGGGGCCACTTAGCTGAGGATATTACTGTAACATCTGCACCAGTATCAATAATACCACTTAAAACAATTTGTTGGTTCCCTCTCTCTAATGTACACTGTTGTATAGGTCTCTCACTAGACATGAACTGTGTCCAGTAAATCTCTGGAGGTCCTGTAGACCCAAAACCCCCCCTACACACTTTTTAATCACATAAGAGTCCATACTGTCTCTAGGAAGCAAAAGCAATTGAGCAATCTGACTATTCGCTGGAATTTTACAGGGAGGAAGTGGAGTCCAAACCATAATTTTAAACTCTGTCGCACCAGGATCAATGACTCCTGGCAAGACAAACGTGGTTCATGATCCCCCTAAAATTAGAGCAACTTGATTTGCCAGCAGAGGACCTTCAAAATTAGTGTCCATCAAATGCACGGAAGAGTCCAGTAGAGTTACGGCATGCTTGGTTTCCAGGTCCAATCCTGCACTGTCTGCTGTGGCTCTGTGTAAGCCACAAGTTGCTCTGCTGGGAAG
>JAOEGS010018965.1:140115-156228 GCA_025447755.1 Corythornis vintsioides
ACCAAGATGATTAGGGGAATGGAGCATCTCCCTTCTGAGGAGAGGCTGAGAGAGCTGGGGCTCTTTAGCCTGGAGAATGGGAGACCGAGGGGGGACCTCATTAATGTCTATCAATATGTTATGGGTGAGTGTAGAGAGGATGGAGCCAGACTTTTCTCAATGTCATCTAGTGACAGGACGAGAGGCAATGGGTGCAAGTTGGAGCATGAGAGGTTTAAGGTCAACACAAGGAAGAACTTTTTCTCAGTGAGGGTGGCAGAGCTCTGGAACGGGCTTCCCAGGGAGGTTGTGAAGTCTCCATCTCTGGAGACACTTAAGACCCGCCTGGAACTGTTCCTGGGTGACTTGGTCTAGGTGATCCTGCTCAGGCAGGGCGGTTGGACTAGTTCTTCTAGGTCCCTTCCAATCCCTAATATCTGTGAATCTGTGAATTTAGCAACTCTGGAGCTTAAAAAGGGGTGTCATAAGCTGTAAGTCATTCTCAGGGTTTACAGATGCTTCCTTTGATACGTCATAAAACTGCTGGTAATTGAATCCCATAAGGGATTGTTTTTGGAGCAGTTTGTGAATCCAACTCTGTTAACAAATAATGAGTTTCTCATAGAATGAGATTCTGTAGATCCTAAGGTTTCACGGCCCTCACTGAAGCTGCAGATGTCAGGGAATGTGACCCTTCAGACAGGCTAAGTGGTTAGGTAGCATGTGTTTCCAAGTGGATGCACAACAGTTAAGAGAAAAGATGCAGGAATGTAGGTCTGCAAGTACAACACCGTAGTCCATAAAAGAACTGCTCAACGTATTTCTGTTTTCTGCTAAGCCTCGCAAACCTGGCTGGACAGCAAGATTCAGCCTTATATGGTTACCAAGTCTGCATTCCCTTTGACTTCTCATCAGCAAACCTTTTCTTTGCTGCTTCTCTCCGGTTGCCACTCACCTTTTTCACTCTGGCCTGGTCAGTCTCTACTGATAACCCAAATCCCACATCCCAGCTGTGTTACCATCTGAAAGAGGAGGGAGAATGAGGAGAGCACCCTGACTAGGAATGTGACTTTGTGCTTCTCCAGGCAGCGCTGGCAAACTGTCCCTGCACTGGACACTTAGACCCCAGCCAGGGACTATGACAAACTCTCCTGACTCTGCTCTTTGCTTCCTGGCTCCTTCCCAGGTCCTCTGAAAGCCTCCTCGGGCAGCTGTAGCTTGACTAGTCCTGCTCAGCAACCCAGGCAAAGGACACAGCTAAATATATCCAGGGTCATGGACATGGGAGGAGTAGCACCGAATTTCCCTGGTCAACATTTTGCAATCTGGCCTTGAAGTCAGAGGCAATTTTGGGAAGGGGAATCACACTCTGACATCTTGTTTTGTGCTAGGGGAGACATAAACTCATGCCAAACACAGGCTGCACAGGGGACACTCTGCTATTGACCTTCTGCCTTTGATTTGAGCATTTCTGAACTTTAAGGCTGCTGGTAAGAAGTCAATGTGACCAGAGCTATTCTAATGGAATCTATCAAAATGCAAAGAAAGTAAATGGGAGCTTTGTAACTGTGCATGGTTATGGCAGCCCAGTCCTTTAGCTGATGTTTTATACAATTTCAACCCAAGTTTCAAAGTTTTCATGGCCAGCTATTTCCCAGACATTTGCCTGCACAGATCATAATGTGGGTACCTGCCATATGCCTGAGAGAGCTTTCACCATGGCACTGGAAACACTCTTGGATTCTGGCACACAACCTAATTCAGAATTTTTCAGTTATAGAAAAACACCTGGTAAGCAGAATGGGAGCTGCAATGGCAGGTGAAAGGAAATCAAGTTCTGTGTCATCAGCCCTGCCCCTCTTCCATGACACTCCCCTACACAAAAGCTTTTGATGAGCTCACATGTACAAGTGACAGAGTGGTGGTGATGTGCATAGCTTTCACTGCAAGGCACATGCAGTGTGCTCAGTGCTCATTACAGTGGAGGAAGCTACCAAAACATGGAAGGAGAATTAATCTCTTGCAGCTGTAGTCACACTGTTACTTGAAGTAAATATCAGCATCAGATACTGATCTGGGAAATATCTCCAGTTCTTACCTTTAAGCAAGCTGTTATGTCTCCATATTTTTTTAATAACTTCTATTCAAATAACAGCATCTGCCTCCTGCAGAGCACTACCACACACCTATATACAGCCTGAGAAAGCAGCTTCTATCAGCCCTTACATTTCTCTGTTTGACATCGCTAATTTTAATCTCAATGGCAGCCAACAATTCAAGGGAGGTCCCAAACCTCCCCTGAATTGTAAGGAAATCATAAAATACAGTGCTGCATCTAAAATAATTGTAATTGATCTCTACATATATGCATATGCACACGCCTGTGATGCCATGGCGTATCAATGGGGTGGACTGTTGTATCTTGTCCTTCAACCTTCAGTGGATGGATGATACACCTCAGCTTCTTGAGCACATACTACGCTAGTATCAAGAGGACAACACTGCAAAATAGAGGAGGGGAAGCAGGCATAAAAAGGGGAGTCAACAGGGCTCCTCCAGATGGTGCATTTCCATCTGCAGAGTAGCTGAGCCCCTCTCCTGCTTTGTCATCCCATGTGCCGGACATAGCCAGATCACATCTGGAGAAAGGGAAGAGAGGACTGTAGCCCTGTGCTGCACATGTGCTCAGCATGGATTCATCCATAAAGATGTGCAAAGCCATAGCTACTTGAATCTTACTGTCCGCACACAAGGCTTGGCAGCGCAGGTGTAGTCCTTTGGATTCCTGAATTTCCTTGTGTTGTTATGAACCACACATACTCATGACAGAAATAAATTCAACTGACTTGTCTGGAAGATGTTGTCCTTATATGCTGCTAAGTTACCACATGTCCTTAGATCAAGGGGTTTATCTGAGAAATTATCCCTTGTTTGGCTCTCTGTATATCCTGCAATAAAATATGTCGCACTGTCATATGTCCTCTTCCTGTATGCCTTTCCATACTATATAGTTCTAGTCTTTTTAAAGTTCTCTTCGTGTGGTTTCACCTCCCCAGGAACTCAGTAATTTTCACTGCGTCACTCTGGACCTTTTCCCTCATACAATAGCCTCCTTTAATATTTTCTCCAGGGAAATACAGTCATCTGCCACAAGCCATTCAGGATACAAGGAGGAAACAATTTTTCCCCATCTTTAATTGTATCAAGTGGGGATTGCAGAACCAATGTCTTCTCCCCAAGCATCTGCATCCCCTTATTAAATTGATTGTCTTCATCATACTGACACTGCTCATCACAGCCAGTCTTGACCTGATCCTCTTCTGAATGAGGAAGAATGCCTGAGGCATGTGATTGCTCCTCTGCCTTGCATCATCTCTGTGTGGGACCATGGGAAATCACATCTGACAACCACAAAGAATGAAGAGGTGAAGTGCAGACCCCAAGGAATTAATCTACAGGAGGGCTGAAAGCACAGCACTCAAACTTGTTAAGTATAAAACCTCTCAATTCAAAAAAGGTTGGAAGGAAAAGAAGTAGGAGAAAGAGAGCAGGAGGCAGATGGGAGAAAATTCCTCACTGTCCTGTAAGGTTGTCCACCAAAGGGTGGGCTTTGGGTTACTTGTGTCACTAGTCAGCAGCTATGGAAAAGGTCAGGTAGGAGTCACATGACAAGGGAACAAGCAAACACCAGCATAAAGAAGGATCTCACCAGCTGTCCCCGTAGCAGAACACATAAAAGGGAAAAAGGACTTTTTTACCAGAATGCTCCTGGGACTAACTAAAGGAGCCATTGTCACGCACCAGTCACACACCAGAGCAAGGTTTAAAATAATATTCTTGGGAACAGAATTAAGACTCAAAATGGAGTCAAGTGCCAAGGAGCTTTATTTGCCTGATGAGTTCGCAAAGCAGAAAGAGAGAAAAGTGAAAAGAGGAAGAAAAAGGTTGGTGTAATAGCTACCACCACTGATCTGCAGCAACCTGACAGTCTGATTCCAGTCTGGTGGGGAACATTCCATCTGATGTTGGGTGCTCCTGCTCTTTATTAGGTGGTCCTGTTGAATATTCATCCATTTTTTAAGGAACTGCCTAACATAATCACACCTACCACCTGACAGTGTCACACATGCCCAGCACTGTCTGTGAGGGATCTCAGGTGGTCTTCAGGGGTCTCTGGACCCTTCAATCTTGCAAGCCCTGGATCTGGGCGCATACGCACGGATGAGTTTGCAGTTTTCAGAGTTGAGTTCATATGGAAACAGGAACTTCTAATTTGTGATCCAGTCATCACCCAGTCTGTGGTTTGCAGTCTATCCATGCTGGTGCAGCAATGTTGAGACATACAACAGAGTCTCTGTCACATCTTTAGCATTGTCTTTGACAGCCATTCTGCACAAGACAGGTGCCAACCTTATCAACTGACAGCCAGAACAGGAAGATAATATCACAGGAAAACAAGTTGAACAAGTGAAGAGAGGGAGTGAAATGGGCAGAGAGAAGAATGAAGCTCCTAGCAAACACAGAGCTAGATGGTGCTCCTCCTACCAGAGGGCACAGGCTATGCCTCCATGGGAGGCTAGGCAAGACACCCCTTGGATACACCATGTGGCACAGACTAATGGGGTCACCCCAAATTCTATCTAACCTTAGACCTCCTCCCTATCCACTGCTGATGAAGGGGGGAAATAGACAGCTGCTCAGAGCCACTCATGCCAAACTCAAAGCTCACTAAATCCCTGGAGAGATCCCAACTGTCTTTTCAGTATTGCAGTTAGATTCCTGAATTATACAATAGTATATGGCTAAAAGTGGTAAGAATAAATATGACAACTAGCGAAATATAATCTAAAATTGATTACATTGAGAATCTGACTCAACAAACCAAAGCATTATACACAGTCAAGTAAAGCCTCTTTATAAGGCAGCATATGTTTTGTTTGGGTTTATCCTAGAAGAGAATGAAACAAAGGCAGACAAACAGTTCCTGTGGCAGAGGAAAAGTCTAGGGCTGATAAGGCAAGGCAGAAATAGAGTGACAGTGGGTTTTGCCTGGGCAGGGAACAAATAAGTTTTGCTACTCTCATGAGTTTTTTTCTCCCCTGTATCCCAGCTAGTGACTCAAGGGACCTAGAAAATTACAGTAGGATGCCTGGTAGAGCCTCATCCCATTTGTACATTGTAGGAACTTACCACCTTTCTGTGTGTATCCCCAGCTCAAAGTGGTGTTATCTCACCACAGACCAGCTGCACACCTGATGCAAGAGAAGTAAACCCAGGTTCCTATGCAGAACAAATTTTAAATGTTTAGGAAAACAAACTTTAAAGTAAAATCCTATTGGCTATGAGAAGCCACAATGAGGGTGTTATGAACACTTCAGCTACAAGATAGAACTCAGAGGGTTGAGATCAGTGGTGCAGAGTCCAGCTGGTGACCTGTAAGTTGTGGTGTTCCCTGGGGGCCAGTTCTGGGCTCAGTCTTACTCAACATCTTCATCAATGACCTGGATGAAGGGACAGAGTGTACCCTCAGCAAGTTTGCTGATGATACTGAACTGGGAGGAGTGGCAACACACCAGAGGCTGTGCTGCCATGCAGCAAGATCTGGACAGGCTGGAGAGCTGGGCAAAGGAAGCTCTCATGAAGTTCAACAAGGGTAAGTGCAGAGACCTGCACCTGGGGAGGAACAACATCATGTAACTGTAGAGGTGAGAGTTAGACCCATTAGAAAGCAGCTCCATGGAGAAGAACCTTGGTGTTGTGGTGGACACTACGTTCTCCATAGATCTACAATGGGGCCTTGTGAACAGGAAGTCCAATTATATCCTTGGGTCCATAAAGAAGAGTGTGGGCAGAAAGATGAGGGAAGTTCTCCTCCCTCTCTAGTCTGAAATAGTGAGACCACATCTGGAGTTTTGTGTCCAGTTCTGGGTTCCCCAGAACTGGAGGGACATAGAAATACTAGAGAGAGTCCAATGGAGACTGCGAGGATGATGAGGGACTGGAACTGGTTTTTGGATTATTTTTGATTTGGGTTTTTTTTTTGTTTCTTGGGATGTGGAGTTTTTTGGTTTTTTTGTTTGTTTGTGGGGGTTTTTTGTATGGTTGGACTTGATGATCTAGGAGGTCCTTTCCAACAATAAATACTTTGTGATTCTGTGAACATCTCTCCTCTGAGGAAAAGCTGAGAGCCCTGGAGCTGTTTAGCCTGGAGAAGACTGAGAAGGGATCTTATTAATGTTTACAAGTAAGTATCTGCAGAGTAGGTGTCAAGTAGAAGGGACCAGTCTCTTTTCAGTGGTGCCCTGTGACAGGACAAGATGTAATGGTAGCAAGTGAAACACAGGAAATTCCACCTCAGGAAAAGCTTTCACAGTGAGCATGACAGAACCTGGAACAGGCTGCCCAGACAGGCTGTGGAGTCTCCTCTGGAAACTTTCAAGACCCACCTGGATCTGTTTTTGTGGGGGGGACCCTGCTTGTCCCTGTTCCGGCAGGTGGTTTGGACTCGATGATTTCCAGTTTCCTTACAACCCCTACCATTCTATGATTCTATGAAGAAAGGATAAAAACACCCTACTGCTCAGGTTTCTTCATGCATTCGTGTTTTCAGTGTGCTGGACTGAAAGACTAGAAATAACTCCATCTCCTTCTGAAATATTTAAAAGCTGCATACTTTTTTTTTTCCAGAGGTCTTCTTTCTGCACACAAGCAGAGGCTGACTGGCAATGTTCTCATGTTTTGTTTATTAGAGGCAGATTAAACTCTTCTGTGTTCCCAGAGGGATGTATTACAATCCCCTTGGGCTAGGGGGGCTGTTCATCCATTACTTGGTGGCTCTATCGGAGGTGGGAAGCTTGCAGATCAGTTTCCCAAGGTTAACCATAAGACATTTTGATGTTCTGCAGCTATCAGTTGCCATGTCCACTTTTCCCTCCTGATCTGTTCACAAGCCATCACAGCTGGTTCCAATCCTGCCCCAGGGGAGGGTGGGTAGCAGGCAGTTTTATCACTCTGGGTAGATTTTCCCATCTGGAGCACATGACAAAACAAGACAATGAGTCAGTATTGCCTGAAGACAGTCATTTGAGTACAGAGAGAGACAAATTAGCCAATATAAGTACTTGTGGTCAGGGACAAAACACTCTTTACTATAGAAAGTAACAGACCCTCTAACCAATATGTACTCTCTTTTCCTTTATGTTGCTGTAGTGTACAGCACAATGGGGACCTGATCCTGTATGGCAAGTCTGGAGTACTCCAGAGCAATACAAATAAATAAATATCCATAATTCATCTAATTTCTTACACAGACGACAGTCTGTGTTTTCTGATTAGTCAGAAAATATAAATTGTTTCATTTATGTTGCAAAGAGGCTTTGTTTCTCTCCGTAAGTTTCTACATTCAGAGTAAAGAAAAAAAGAAGCAAAAATGTCCTAAAAATAATAAAGAACTTACAATCTTCTGAGAAAATTATAGTGTGTCCGAATTTCCAATGCTGATACCAGGAACACTTTCATTAGCTTATAAAAAAAAACCAAAACATGTCACACAGGGCATGCAATGTTGGGCAGAGAATGTAGTATTTTACTAGATTCATCTTCTACTCATGTAACGGATATTTTTTTGAAAGCTCAAAAAACACCCTAGCAAATCTACTCATGCATCCCAATTTACAGCCAGTGTTTTTTTCTTTTTTTCAAGCTCAAATTACAGTTAAGGCTTTTCTGATAGTTTATATGTATGTGGGACCCTTACACCATATACCTGTGTTATTTTGTGGTGTCCTGCTACTATTACAGACCTTAGGAAATTATTCATGGCAGCAAGGCTGAGTCCACAGCTAATGATGGTCAAGTAATGTCCTCATCAATTAATCCTGACAGAGTATTGAATATGAAATACACAACTTGAAGACATGAAGAGAGTATGTCCATGTTAAACTATTTGGTCATAAGGATGAAGGTGATAAGAGAAAAGGAAGATAATATATTTGCAATAAATTCTTTAGGGATGGGAATCTAGCAGATTTTTTTGTTGCTGTTTTACAGAAATTTTCTATATGTCTTCAACCCTATCTCAGCACCTCCTTATTGAACAGTTTTCTTCAAGAAGAAGGCAGTTACCTCATCACACATCTCCAACCTAGGCAGCAGATAACCTGCATTTTGGGACATCCTGATGACTTCTGCTGAAACATGGATACATTTTCATGTGGTAGAAAATAAACCAAGGTAGATATACAGTGTAAAAAACAGTTGTTAATTAAAATAAATATATACAGGTTTATCACTATTTATTTCCATCTGAAAGAAGAAAATGGTCTTTGCAGGAAAGTTACCTGGCTTTAAAGAAACCATTAAGAGCTTATTGCTACAGTTGAGTTCTAGGATCCTTTGAAGAGTAGTTCATACAAAAAAAAAAAAAAAAAAACAACCAAAAAACCCCAAAACAAACCAAAACAAAACAACAACAACAAAAAAAACCCCATACACAAGAAAAACCCTCAAGGAAATATTTAAGAAAGAGTTTACATTCTTAGAGTATGAATAGTAAGAAGTCTCAACAAGACTCAACCAGTCATGTTTTCCTAGGATGAAAGAACAGATGAGCAGGGTTTTACAAGACTGAAGACTCAAGAAAAAGCAACTTGGCAAAGGATCCCAGTCTCCCTGAAAAGATGAAAAGACATAAAAAAATTATCAAGATGGAGGAAGAGCATAGGAAATATTCAACCAGGTTTTGATCTTCCCTTTTTCCACATAAAAGAATGTAAGCAGCTGAACTCATGGGTAAAAACTACTAATTATCTTTTTTTCCTAAAGGTTTTACCTTCCCAGTATCATGTAAATAAGAGTGGCTTCAGGCAGAAGTTGTGGAAGAGGTATTGAAATCAGGTAAATTTTGAGGAAAGAAGCATCCCCAGACAGGTCCAGTGACAACAGGTTGACCAGTGAATGTGCCACAGGTCTCACATTTTCAGTCTCAACTCAGGCAAGCCTATGGAGACAGTAATGGTGTTTAAAACTATCCGTGAGGAGTTACCAGAGGCATATCTGTCCTCCACAAATGGCTGTTTACCTACAACCACCCTTCACCTAATCAACATGATGAGGCCTCCTGTATTGCTAAGAAATACCCAATAGAATGAGGCAAATTGTCTTAAAGAGAAAAAAAAAAATAATGGAAAAAATAAAAGCAAAACAAACAAAAAACCCAACAACAAAACAACCTTTTTTTTGAACATTTAGGGTCCTTTTTATACTATACAATGTTTTGCTGAATTTGGATATAGTAAATGTGTAAATAATATATTACTCCAGAATAAGGAAGTGAAATCATACCTGCTAATTTTAAATATCATTTGTCACGGTGTTGGCATGATTATAAACTGGTTCCAGTTAAGCTAGCTTTCTGCTAAGGCCTACTTTTTATCAGATATTAAAGAGAGAATCTAACAGAATATGTGACTTGGAATACAAATTTAGCACCTAACAGAACTTTATTATGACTGCTGCTGTTCTGTGAAAAATATAGAAAACTTTTATGTGCCTGCCCTTTGAAGAATCAGGATTTTAATTATGATAGAAAATAAGCTTTCACTGGATTATGTGGAGAATTTTAAAAAACATATATATTAAGCCCAGCACTGTGGGGAGAAGAACCAGAAATTTTTGACTGGACAACATCTGTTTGAAGTGATAATTTGGCTCCCTCAGTAACCAAGCTGATGATGAGTGGAAGGAAATACTAGCATTCTGGAATATCAAGACTGCTATATCATGAAACTGAATGATTTTAGAAATGCTTCCAAGATTTTACCATGGAACCACACAGCACTCTAAACTTACATAAGGAATATCTCTTATCTAGATTAAGTCCTGGTGGAATTCTTGTCTAGTGTATCTGTTTTTCCATGCCCCTACAAATGTCCATGAATAGAGAGGAGCCTATTAACACTGCAGTGTCGGCAATATTATTCTGCATTTCACTAGTACTTGGACACCAGGATTCCCAAAGACCAAATAAGCTGCAACAGGTATTAAGGGTTTGCCTATATTATTCTCCACATGCCAGTCAAAATTAGATGTCATTCATCAACATCACACCCTCCCAGGAAGGCATCAGACAGCAGCTTGGGGGTTATGAAGTCATGTGTTCCATATATAGGTCAGTCATTCCACAAGACCCATTTTCTCAGGTTGTTGAGAAGAAATGTTTAAGTCTAGAAGAGCACTGTGGCTCTACTGGTAATAATGGTGCTATTATTATTCTTCATGCAGTGCATTGCATGTTGCCCTACTGAGAACAACTCCTCAGGCCCTTGTCCAGCCACAGAGCATTAGCTTGGCCTTTATCACTTAGAAGGTTTTGAAAGCACTAGAACTAGGTTGCCTGGAGTGGGGTATTGCTGATTTGCAAAGGTCATAGCCATGAGTACATTAAAGCTTTTTGAATTATCCCATTAATTTGTAATCTGAGTATGTTTACAAATCTAAATCATGGGAGTTTAAGTAAACTCTGCTGGTAATACATGGTATATGTCAAGCTGGTTAAGAAGAACAAATAATGCTCCTAGCTATGAACAGAAAAATAAATCTAGGTGAAGTTTAACTTAACTGATGTCAGAGAAACAGCCCAAAAAATAACAGTCTTGAATTTGGCATTGGTTTTTCAGACTAACTTTTCCTCCCCCACGGTGAGATAATTTTGTAAACACATGTATGGAAATTAACTGGTCTAATGAAGCTGTTTGATTGTAGAATTTTAATACAAGAGAGGGAGGTCACTTTTCCAGGTCATTGGACATAGTGTCTTAATAGCAACAAAATTTATTTGAGTGAGCTTCATCTACTAGAATTAATTTGAGATTATGCTATAATTGCTTGTACAAAGCAGTTCCTGCAGAGATAGGGCTAGTCTAGCAATTCAGTAATGTCCTGTGAGTTTTTATTTGATTTATTGGAAATTCAAGGTTGTGTGATAAAATGTATGACCTGAAAAAAAAACTTCTAAATCCATATTTAACTGAAGCAGTGAAGATTCCTGAATCATGAGCCTTAAGGAGATCAATAATGGCTAATCAGACTCAGTTATCGATTAGCCCCCATCTCTCTGTGCATTTATTAAGGACAGGGAACTGAAGATGTTGCTTCCTCCACAGGAATAAGGATAGGAAGAAAGTGAACTCTTCAGAAAACAACATGAGATAGAGCTGTCAAGAGGCTTTGTGGATACTAATGGACTTTCATGTCTGTGAGCAGCCTCCTCCAACACCTTCCCATTTTTCATGGGCCCTGCTTTAGCCCAGATAGGACCCTCAGTCCCTCTTGCCATGTTCTGGGGCTGTGGGACATACCCCTGACCCTTAGGGAACATTCCTCACTTCACCGTGGCATTGCCTGTCTCAGCTCATATCACACAAAAAACTTAGATGGCTCTCTGCATGGAGCCCCTACCATTTCTCTTCCCATTAGTGAAGGTGGCACCTGGTCCCACACAGCAAGAACCTTTCATGGGTCTCAGATTTCCTACTGGGAGAGGTGTTGGGGATACACAGGATTAAGTTACAAGATTGGCATTATTAGGGTGGAGATAAGGACCCACCCTCCCTCTAGAGGGGAACTTGGAGACAGATTGTTCTGTATGGTGTAAGAGTGTCTTTCCTTCAGAGCTGTAGATGTTCTCCTGTGTTAGCAGAGCCATACAGATCATCTCCAGTAACAGCAGGTGAGAGTTTTTTTTCTCCATAAATAAGCTCAGAAACAAAGATGATGGACTTTCTTTCTATGAGGAAAGGCTGAGACACCTGGGGGCTGTTTAGCCTGGAGAAGACTGAGAGGGGATCTTATCAATGTTTAAAAATATCTGAGGGATGGGTGCCAAGTAGAAAGAGCCAGTACCTTTTCAATGGTGCCTGTGATAGGAGGAGTGGTGACGGTAGCAGGTGAAAAACAAGAAATTCCACCTCAACCTGAGGAAAAACCTCTTCACTGTGAGGGTGACAGAGTTTGGCACAGGCTCCCCAGAGAGGTTGTGGAGTCTCCTTGAGACTTTCCAAACCCATCTGGATCTGTTCCTGTGTAGCCTGCTCTGGGTGACCCTGCAGGGGGTATGGACTCAATGATCTCCAGAGGTCCCTTCCAACCCCTACCATTCCATGATTACCTCTGTTTCCTTTGAAATTCCCTGCTGCTCTTTGCACAAGGTGTCCTGGAAGCAATGAGACCTTACTAATTCAGAAAAAAATCAGACAACAAGCTTCCTAATGCGCCACAAAACATTAATAACTGCAACATTATGTCATGTTTACATTTGAAAGTGGAGAAGAAAAATTAGTAAGATCCCAGCCCCAAGCCCAGATCTTTCACAGCTTGTATATAAAGTGAGGGTTCCTGCTGAAGCTGAGTACTACTGAAGCTGAAAGTGGAGCAGTATTCTCTAGTTTTATGTCATCTGTTTGCATAAATGATTTGCAGCTTTACAGACCTGTAACCTTCTGATTTCAGTGATCCTTGTAGACATGATGGACTCCCTGTGCCTCGAACAGCTTGCAGGACCCTGTCTGGCATCAGCAGCTCCCTTCCATACTTGTCTAGGAAGACACCCAACAAGCTTGTTCAGGCACAGTTTATGTATGCGCATGGGCTCCTGCAGTAGCTGGAAAACCGAGTCCCTTCGTGACAGGTCATGTATTTTTCCTTAATACGCCAAGTAATGAAGTGACCCATACCTTCTGACAGGGTGGCTGTGGTCATATAGTGTGGTATGATTACCCAGAAATTAGAAACAAGGAGGAATTAACTCCATTTCCATTTCTCCAGCGGCACCGGGGAACTGAAGTGGTCGGAGGAGCTCACCAGGGGGCTCTCCAGCTCTGAAAGAACACGAAAAACGGCTGCAAAGATGGCACAATCCCTCTTCCAGCCTCCCCGATTGCTCCTTTGTAGACCGAACAACAAAATAGTGCATTATAACATGGCCTAGGAATGTCTTTCTGGCTATTAGCCAAGGAAACATAGCCAAACATGTATTCAGCCACTACCTGAATGTGATGCTACTTCTACACAAATTCCTAGGAGGTTTTTCTGTAACTCACTCAGAAGCTTCACAGGAGAACTGAAGTTTTCCTGATCACTTTAATTATACAAAAAATCTGTCCATGGAGAGGTTTACAGTATTACTTCCCCTGTGGCTGTGGTTTGTGAATCTTCCCAATTACGACTAAATGGGAATTATGTTTATGACTTCAACTGACTGCCTTTTCAAACATTATGGCAAGTGGCTTGGCAACTACATCAGCCAATTCTTTCAGGACTCTGGGATTAATCTCAACAGGTCCCATAGACTTATGTATGTTCAGGTTCCTCAGGAGGTCACAAACCTGATTTTCACATACAGTGGGAGTGACTTCACCACCTTGATTCCTGCCTTGTTTTTTAACTTGGGAGGTGTTGGGAGAGAGGTTTCCAGTACAGACTGGGGAAAAACAGTCATTGAAAACCTCAGCTTTCTCTTCATCTGTTGTCACTAGATCCCTGTTCTTGTTCTTTAGAGGAGGTATGCTTTCTCTCACCTTCCTTTTTTCATTGATGTGCCTGTAGTTATTGACTATTATTGTAGTCAATAATACTGTAGTTATTGACTATTGTAGTATATTGATGTACCTTGTTGTTTTTTGGGTCCCTTGCAAAGTCCAGTTTGAAACATGCCTTGGCCTTCCTAACCTCATGCCTACACAATCAAGAAGCATCTCTGTACTCTTCCCAGGATACTCATTCCCCTTTCCAATATCTGTGCAGCTCACTCTTACTTTTTAGCTTGAACAGCAGGTCGTAACTCAGCCATGCTGGTCTATTCCCTTACCTGCTTGATTTCTTACACTTAGGGATATAGAACTGCTGTGTTCTATGAAAAGTGTTTTTGAAGATCTGCCGGCTTTGCTTTGCTCCCTTGTCCCTGAAGATCATTTCCCAGGGTGTCCTGTTAATTAAGTCCTTGAAGAGATGGAAGTTTGCTTTTCTAAAATTCAGGGTCCTGACTATACTTTTTCACTGTTTTGTGACCCTTAGCTATGCAAATTCCACCAGTGCATGGTCACTGCTGCCCAGGCTGCTTCCAATCTTGAGATCCTTGACCAGCTCACCTGCATTGGTGACCATTAGATCCAGTATTAGATTCCTTCAGGTAGGGCCGTCTATTTCTTGTCCCAGGAAGTTATCATCAAGGCACTCCAGGAGCCTCCTTCACTGCCTATTGCTGGCTGTGTTACTTTTCCAGCAAATGTCAGGGTAATTGAAGTCACTGAACAGGATGAGAGCCTGGGAGTGCAATATCTCCTGTAGCTGGAGTAGGAATGCTTCCTGGGGACAAAGTCTGGCAGAGCACTGGTTTTCTCTGAAGTGTTTATATAAACCATTTCAACCCTTAAAAATTCCTAGCCAGCAACACAGGCAAGAGCCACAGTAACAAAGGGGATCCACGAGACAAACAACTGGATTTAAAATTCTTTCTTGTATTGTGCATGGAGCCAGGTCACCTCAAGCCAAGTGAAATGGAAGCACATTTGAAATGAAAGAGCATTAATACTGGAGGTTGTGCTCCTTTGGCAATGGGTTTACATATTTCCACTAATACCCAGAAAGGAAAGTAAGACATGAAAGTGTTTGGCCAGGGACATAACATCTTCTAAAGGACAAACCTAACCAGCTCAAGGCAATTTTAGAGACACCTGCAGAGCAACAAGTGTCTAGGTTGGAATACTTTTGCATGGTGTTTTTTAATTCATGTTCTCCACCATTTCTATTTCTTCCTCTTTTCCTTCTGCTCACCCTTGGACATGGATATCTTCTTTAATATCACAGTTTCTTCAGTTTGAAAAGCAACCATACTAATGGAGGAATATTTCTATGTAATGTAAAATACAACATAGGGCATCAGAATGTTTCCATATTTCACAAAGGTATCACTTTGCCAGCAGAGATGCAGTGCTGGACCACAACTATTTTTGCTTAGTGCTCTGGGTTAGAGCTATGAGGCAATGTTCCATGGCTCACTGATCAGGGCAAGATTTGTAATGACTCCACATCTCATTTCACAGGCCATGGTTTCAGATTGGTCAAATGGGGGATTTTCAAGGAGTGAGGGTAAAACTGTCCCTTTCTCTTAGCTTCACATTTTTGAAGTTATGGTTGTAACTGGGACAATGCTTTTCAGTTTCCTGAAGAGCCTTGTTTAATACTTTATGACAGAAAACTGCAGCTGGGAGTGAAAAACCCACTCATTGTTGATAAGAAAAAAGGTTTCAACTTCAAGGCCAATTGCCTGGTGAGATTCAAACTGTGGAAAGTTGCTGTTCAGACCAAGTAGACAGACTGCCCTACAAAACTGAGTGCCAAGCACTTTCAAAACACCAGAAATGACTAATGCACACCCTGATCCTCTTCACAGCCCCTCATCCTACTCCAGGTTCCCACCTCTCTCCCCATGCCATTCTCCTGTCATGGCCCATCACACCACACCACATCCTGGGAACCAGGGTTATCTCAGAGCCTGACAAAAACCCAGTTATGTGGTGCCATCTGTAAGACAGAAAAAGCTTCCATGCCTCACACATTCAAGACGGAATGTCTCTGAACAGTCCTTCTCTCATAGATGCTTTTTAAAGAAATGCATTTGTGGTGGTGCTACTCCTGATAAAGTGGAGCTGGGAACTTCTCATTGTGAGCTCTCTTTTGTGCTCTTTTCATTGGGAAGACCACCTCTAAGTGGAGGAAACAATGAGAAGTCATATCCTGGGCTGCAAATTTTATTCATTGTTTTTGCTGAAGCAGAGAGATAATAAATGCCTTCCACAGAAGACATGTAGGAATGGCAGAAAACCTTTTTTCAAGGGGATGCTTGGTCATGTGATAGCACAGTCACCACCAATGTCTTCTTCAGTCTGCCTTTAGAGACCTGCAGCTAAATCTGATGCTTCTTTGAGCAGTTAGCTTGGCTCCTGGACATCTGAGAGGCCATGCAGTAGCCTAAGAGGCAGTATTATAGAATCACAGAATAACAGAATGTCAGGGGTTGGAAGGGACCTAGAAGATCATCTAGTCCAACCCCCCTGCCCGAGCAGGATCACCTAGACT
>JAOEGS010018966.1:0-14265 GCA_025447755.1 Corythornis vintsioides
TTATTATTTATTTCTTGCATCTATCTGCAATATTTTTTCCACAATGCTTTTATAACATCACTTTATTGTTCCCCAAACACCTTGTCTAACAGCTTCAGCAGGGAAACCCATAAAAAAGAGATCCTGGGAATATACATAAGAGTCTGGCTCTCCTGAAATAGGGAAATCCATGAGATAGCTACTCACACAACTGAGTTTCCAGGCATACAATATATGGATGCTTTATCAACATGAATAATAAGAATTTACTCCATTTTTTTGAGCATGCAGTATCTAGATGTCATGAAGGACAAAAAAAAACCTACTCCAAAGCCATAGCTATTTGTGAAGCTTCTGAATCACTTTCAGCTACAGAACTTGTATCAGTTTTCCTTTTTTACTGTCATAAATAACATTACATTAGCAATAAAGCCCTTTGCAGGTAAGGAAGTCAGCATAAAATACAGGGTAATGGCTTCAACCTAATCTCACATAAATTGGTACTTCCATTATAAGATCCCTCCTCATACAGCCATTGCTCATGCCCATCTTCCTTTTGTCCAGAACTATAGTTTGTGCAATCACTAATGAACTGGAACAAAGAACTGCTCTGGTTGAACGCTAACCTGGCAGAGACCATTTACTGTTCAACCAGAGCAGTTCTCCAACGATTGACTGTGTCAGCACAAAGGCAGCACCAGTATGCCTCTTTCAGCAGCAGCACTGACTTGCACTGGATTAACCATAGAACTGTGAAGTCAAAAATATTTCTTTTTCATTTGCCTCTTAGATGCTTGGACGTGTTCACAGTATTATAAAAACAAACAAATAAAAGTCTCCCTGCTCCACTAAAGAAAGGCAATCCTGAGCCAGAATATTTTGTAATCTGGAAAGTACTGTTTAGATCTGACAAATGAGAAACCAAATTACTGAAACAAGCTGCTAAAAAATACAAAATGGTTGGCGTCATATAAAACATTTTTTTAAGAAAACAAAACCTCTATTAAATGATCCATCCCTTTATTAGTTCCCTTCCTACCTGCCATACATTCAAACAGCTCAATATCGTGTTGTTTCAATACACACTACAATCATTACACACATCTAGCACATGTAACAGGAAATAAATCAGTAAGTAGTAACAGCATAAAAAAGTAAAAATCTCACAATAACACTTGTAATCCCTGGAATCACAATAATGTTATCCTCAAATGCTTTTTAAAGTGAAAACTGGGCAAACAGATGAAAATGTAAAAGTACCTGAAAAAAAAACCAACTAAGATTTGGAAGGTTAGAATGCAAGTAACAATAATCCATTCCCAATTTTTTACCATTAGGGATCAATAAAATTATAGCATTTGGTTGCCAAGGAGCATACACTTTTATCTACTATTTTATATTTTTCTTTTAGCCATGATTATGTTTTACTTAACAGAAAATCTCTGCGTAACATGTGGCAGGCAGAAGTCAGAGTCACCAGACAGTTCAGCTGAGAAACTTGGCACACAAGGCTCATATGTCAGCATAACATTTAGCAAATTTTTCAAAATTTCCCACGTATCACAAGGCAGCTCCCTTCCTTTTCCACAAGGACAGAAGAAGTAAGGTTTCAAGTAAACACAACACAACTAGTCCAAGTCAAAAGATTACTTTAGCAAAAATCTGCAGAAGTAAAAAAATAGATATAAAACTTTTACTGCGAAACACCAGGAATATAGCAAAGTGTTCTCCTCTGCCACAGTCCATTTGAAGTTGACCGCTCTCAAAAGACATCTTTCTCACAACTGCAATGTTATAATTCTTTCTTAATGTTATATCGAAATTACAGCAACTCAACTAACAGCTTCACAAAGGCCACAGCCCTTTCTTAAGTAGACTGCAGAGTGAAATCACCTTGGGGAAAAGGTTTCTACTCTGAAGATCACTTCTATGAATTTTGAACAATTATTAAAAAAATACTGCATCATTAGAAGTTGCCTCAGATTGACCGCTGCCTAAAATACCAGTTAGATACTTCTTTCAGTATAGCTAGACTGCAACTTCCTCCATTTACAGCTAGCTGAACCACAACACAGCAGTTGTTCTTGCCAAGACAGAAAAAAAATCGTGAAAGCAAGTTACAAGCACCCACAATGAAGTAAAAATGACATAATAAGTATTGTATTTATATTTTATTTCACAGCTGTGTTGCTTTTATCACATAGTTAAAAGCTCTGCAATTCCAAAATGGAGATCTTAATTCACAGATATTGCCACAGCTAGAGCTTTCAATTCTTTAGATACAATAGAAAATTTTCTTCTGCTCTACCTGTGTAAATCACAAAGACTGCTCTAATAGAGTGACTTGTAGAAGTCTGCTCCAGCTTCCTGTCACATTCTTAGTAACAGCAACTATTCACCTTAAAACTGTTAGATCTACAATTATTTTCCTGAGACTCCACTTAAATTAATGACACCATCTACTTTACCACTGCACTGGCTGTTTATAGTCGTTTGCTTAGAATTCTCCACAATCTAAGTATAGTAAGCACCACTTATTTTATCAAGTGTGGAATTAAAGGAGTGCGCTGGTCTGCTGTCACAATTTAGGGTCAGGGCAGCCCCTTAGACCTATAATAGATGTTCTCTGTTATCACCCCCTCCCTCCTCAAAGGGGAAAAGAAAGGGAATAAGGGAGATAGACTGAGTGATTAGAAAAGGAAACTAGAACAGCTTTAATGAAAATGAAATAAAATTAATAATATGTAATATATACAAATAGGTACCAAAAAAAGTATAAAACCTAACCCCATTAATTGTAATTACATCACTGTCACCGCCGATGGTGTGAGCAGGCATCGGGAGAGTCCCAGACTGGGCCCAGCAGCAGATGGGATGGATTCTGGCACCAGATTCAGAAACACACCAATCAAAATTAAAGGCAGAACAGAAAGAGCCCTCCTTGGATGTTGTGATGAAGGAATCAAAAGAGAACCCAAGACAAGCTGAGCAAAGCTGGTCAAGGGGACAAAGAGGGCAAAGAGAGCGAGCCCTCCAGACCCCTCAGTTTTATACCAAATATGACTTCTATGGGTTCGAATCCCACATTGTTCAGTTTGGGGTCACCTGTCCTGTCCACCCTTCCCTGCAGGTGCAGCCCTTCACATTCTGCACCCCACAGTGAGTCACACAAGATCCAGCAGTGGCCTTGGTCTGCACACCAACCCTTGGAAGTAATTCTAAACATGGGGTGCAGACTCTAAACTGGTAGGAGCAGACATTGCCTTTGAGAACAGGCTGCTGACTGCAGACAGTTTAGTTAGAAGAACTGAGCTGAAAAGTAAAATCACTGAACAGAATTTGTTATGTTCTCACTCAAACCAGGACATCTGATCAAAAGTAAAGACAAATTCAGCAGAAAGAAACACCTGTAACTAGCAGTGCTCCCCAGAGTGCAGTACTACATCCAATATTATTCAACATCTTCATCAATGACCTGGATGAAGGGATGGAGTGAACCCTCAGCAACTTTGCTGATGACACAAAACCAAGGAGTGGCTGACACATCAGAAGGCTGTGCTGCCATTCAGCAAGATCTGGACAGATGGGAGAGCTGAGCAAAGGTAAACATAATGAAGTTCAACAAGGGCAAGTGTAGAGTCCTGGGGAGAAACGATACCATGTAACAGTACAGGTAAGGGGTTGACCTGCTGGAAAGCAGCTCCATGGAGAAGGAACTTTGAGTCCTGGTGGACAAATGAGTCATCCATGGCACAGCGATGACTCCTTCTCTGCTTTGCCTCTGTGAGACCTCTTCTGGAGTACCGTGTCCAGTTCTGATCTCCTCAGTTCAAGAGGGACAGGCTAAATAACTAGAGAAAGTCCAACAGAGAGCTACAAAAATGATAAGGGACTGGCACATCTCTCTTACAATCAAAGGTTCACAGACCTGGGGCTGTTTAGTCTGGAAAAGAGAAGAACTGAGGGGATCTTATGAATGTTTACAAATATCTGAAGGGTGGGTGTCAAGTAGAAGGTGACAATCTCTTTTCAGTAGTGCCCTGTGAGAGGAGGAGAGGCAATGGTCACAAGCTGGAACACAGGGAGTTCTTCCTTAACATGAGGAAGAACTTCTTTACTCTGAGGGTGACAGACACTGTAATAGTCTGCCCAGAGAATTGGTAGACTTTCCTTCTCTGGAGACTTCCAAAACACACCTGGATCCAGCCAATTCCTTATCCACTGTACAAATCATCTAGTCCCAACCCCATTGCCAGAGGCAGGAACATCTTCCACTAGATCAGGCTGCTTAAAGGCTCATCCAAAAAAAAAAAACCCCAAACCAAGAAAACTCTCAGAGTGTCTAGCCCGCCACATGATAATAAAGGTTTTATTCATTAAGACATTATATCCAATCTAAATCTACCTTCTTTTACTTTAAAACTGGTGCCCCTTATCCTGTCTCTACAGGCCTTGGTAAAAACAACAAAAAAAAAATTATCTTTGACATATCTAGGAACACATTATTATAATTACCTAGGACTGAGAGACCAAGTCTAAATACAAATGCTAAAGAACTGAAACTATTCTTGGATACTATGACTACTTTTTTTTTTAGAACTTCACATTAGTGGAAATGCATCTACAACAGTGCTTCCTTTAGCTTTTTTTAAAAAAACAAAACCAAACCCAGTTTATTTCCTAGTTGTATTCTACAACAGGAACAGAAACAATACAGTGAAAGTGGTTCTCAATGTTATTTGTATTCTATAAACCAGAACTTTTGCCTTTGTTCTAGCTGTCTCAAATTTTGCCTTTGTTTAACTGGGTTTCAAGACACAGAAGCTAATACTTGAGGTCACTTTGTAAAGGAATGTGGACTAGACTTGGCAATCAAAACTTTAGAGTGTTTTGTTTGGTTGGTTTTTTTTTAAATACAAAATACAGATAAGATTCTAGCATATACAGGCCTAAATGTAAGCAGCATATGCAAAGACAGTGACAAATATGACCATTTAGCAACCAGAAGTATACACCAAGAGTTCTCAAACAGCTTGCCCTCCAGTTGCTTGTCCATTCCAGTATGTCTTCATTACTACTGCTCATGCGTAGTAAGTGTAATGAAGATGGTCATGACAATGGTCCATACCACTGTCACTTTAAAGCAAGCCCACTTATATTCAGAGAAGTGTGAAACTCCAGCTTGTGCATTTCAGTTTGGTGCATCTGGAAAAGCAGCAATCAGACCCTTTGTACTCATTATAGAAGATTTAAAATTACTACAGAATGGAACATTATAACCTTGACTACTCAACAATATTAAACGAGGTCAGATGAACCAAGGAGGTTATAAAACATTTGATATGTCATTACCATCACATAGGGAAGTTATATGGCCATGTCCATATAAGTCCTATGAAATACATTTTACTGTGTGTAAAAATGTACCATGAATACAAGCACACACAAACACATATATATACACACAACAAAAGACAAAGATAATGCAACATTACTTCAAGCATGCCATTAGCACTGGACAGGATTAAACCAGCAAAAAGTATTGCACAGACTATTAGCCACAAGACAGTCAGTATTAAAAGAAAATTCCTAAATGTGCATTTAAAGACTTTCTTTTTTGGAAGGCATATCACACTGTCATAAATTATGAAATGAAATAACAGCTACATTCACTTGACTGAATCACACAAATATTGGAATAAGTACTGTTTTAAAAGTAACTTCACAGACATGCAATGCCCACCTTATACCTGTCTTAATACAGCCAGCTCTGGAACAAGAATGATTGGATTCAGAACCGCAACTGGGTCTGAACATGCAAAAATGAAAATACAAGACCATTGCTTCATAGCAGTTTTCAAGTAAATATCTGAGAATGTAGGAGTTGTGCAATTAAAATAAGTTGCAATCTACAAGCTGACTATCTCATAGAGGTCTATAATCTTGTGGAAAAACATAGAGACTAGGTGAAAGATAAAAAGGCTTGACAATTGCATTTAATGAAGTATTCTATAGGGTGGATTTGATCAGTTATTTGAACTTTATCCAGAAAACAAGCTGTATCAAGGTCCAGTATTGCAAATAATAAAAATTTACTTTTTTTGTCTTAGATAGCTAAATTGTTTCAAATATGCATATAGTAAAATAAAAGTTGTCTATTGTGTACCAGGCTATTTTCTGACAGCACCCACACACAAATATCAGGCATAAAATTAATGTAATCAGCTTTGTGGAAAAGTTTTCTAATGCCTTCCAAATAGCTAAAGGCACTACAGTAGGAAAAGAATAAAAAAAAAAAACCCATCAAATCACCTCAGATAAGAGGTTCCTATGGAAGCAAAGGCACCAAGCCTAGAAATAATGAGGTGAAATAGTTGCCTTCCCTGCCCACCTGGTACAAAAGCAGTTCAGTTCTGCTTTTCTGGTATTCTGAAATACCAAACACTGGTCTACAGTTCATGCTGAAAAGCAAATAATATTTTATAAAATGATTAAATGAAATTTCTTAACAAATTAGCAAACATACTTAAAACTACCAAGCAACTTATAATTAAAACCCCACAGATAGGAAATCAAAAGATTGTTTTCACACCTTTAACTGTAACTACTGTGATGGCTAAAGACATCCATAGTTCTTTAAAGCTTGACTAAGACAGATATTTGGTATCTATCTTAGGGGATTTGTTACAGACATTTTAATGAGAGCCACTAATAAACACACTGCACATATAATGGGAAACAGGCTCCTATAGTCTTCTGACATGCGTTTCCTTTTCAATTTCAAATCATGGGCTTTGAAATTATGCAGTGTGCTTCATATGAAGAAGGTGTGGTAAGGAAATGAACTGACTTTTGCAAATCCATTATCGTAAGTGATAATTAAGTATCAATAAGTCCTCCAGTTCTGTAAGGCGCATATGTTTTGCCACTTCAGCATCAACTTTGTAATTGAGAAGTCTTAGAGCTTTTCAGACCTGTTTCACAAACAAATAGGGAAGATTTTACAATTACTTTACCCTTAAACAAAACATATTATTGTTGTCCATTATCCTGAACATTCTGAGCATGTTCCATGTTTTCCTGTCCTGTATGAAATTCCTTGGGTTGATGGAGCAGCAGTTTTCAAAGGAAGGAAGAAATGTAGTCACAAATTTTCAGCTTTGTATTTTAAAAATTGGAAATATTATAAAAAGAGACAAAAAAAGCAAACCATTAACAATTTAAGATTGCCTTATAAAGCAGAACTGTGCTTTTATTCTGATTTTTTTCCTTATCGTCAGCAAAAACACTGCTACAAAACAGCAACACAATGATGTTATGATATAAATGCTTGTATAAAACTTTCAGAAGCTTTGTTTTTGCTTTCAGAAGCAAAGTTTTGTAATAACAATTTGAACAGCTACTTAGGAATTATAAAAGAATGAAAATATCACTATATTAATGGATCCTGTGATCCAGTTTGCTCAAGAGAATTGAAAATGCCCCTCAGAAAAAATCCTAAAGTAGAAAAGAACAAGCAAACAAACCCCACAGACTCCTGACTATCCAGGCCATCTCTGCTATATCCAACGGTTCAAGTTCTAATTTCAAATTGTCCAATGCTATAAAAATTGGAGTAGTTATAGATATGTGAGTCCAAAAACAAGAAATTCTGAAGTGACCTGCAGGGTCCAGAGTAGAAGCACTGGAATCAACAAAGGCAAGTTTGGTTCCCAGTAAATTAAGTTCTACTGCCAAGAACAGAAAACAGAAATGGAAAAGATGTATGAAAGGAAGAATAATAATAATCAGAAAGTAGTCACTCAGTTAATAAACCAGTTTATTCTTGTCTCATCAGTGTTGTATCCAAACTGTTATTTCACAGAACAGTAGATGGCAACTACTCCAGAGACTACAAAGAAAATAGTCCAAAAGATAAAATTAAATAATAATAATAGTTCTCAGAGCAAGAAAGGTACTTTATAAAATGCACTTACTGCCCCAGTTGCAAGTTTTAAAGGTTAGCCATGTTCAGTATTATGTAATGAGTGAAACATCTGCAGCCTTGGAAACATTCTTTGTTAGAGAACGCTTTCCGTAATTGGAAACTCCATTGGAGCAAAGCCAAATATAGTAGCCTGAAACAAAAATAAAAGTGAAGAAAAAGTCAAGAGACAATAGTCTGATGGTTAAGAGCCTTCTGGGATCCCAAACTCCTTCTACTGCTTTTCATAGGGTTTTTTTGTGCCCCTTTTTTTGGCTGAGGTGAGACTGGACTATGTTTTGGTTTTGAAGGGTCGAAGGAGAGAAGGTCTGTTTCAAATATACCTGAGAGGTTACAGAAGCAAACTGTAAGAGTCTGAGATACTCTCTTTCTTGTTGCTGTCTCTATTAAGTATCAAAAGAGTTAAGCATTAGCATTGACATTATTTTGCAAGAATCTCCAGTGACAGAGATTTGCCAAATCCCAGAATTGTATTTTAACTTTTGCTGGCTGCCCACAATACATACAGCCATATGCCACTTGAAGTTGTCTTCAAACGGCTCCACAAACCCTGAGTGGAAAACCCATTCACTAGTTCTGAGGAACATGATTTTCCTCATTTTTATTTTTCAGGAAAAAAAAACAACCCACACTCCTTCTCTGTGAGTTTCTCCACTGACAACTTTATTACACCAAACACAGGCTGCTTTATTGAAACCTTCCGAGCCTCACTGCCTATCCCCACCTCACTGAACACCTTTCTTGGCTATCCAAGAGAAGTGACTCCCAATGCTGGTTGGCCTATGACACCAGCACCAAATCACATGATTTCACATCAGCATTTTCATTCTTTCTCAGCTGATTTTCAAGCTTGACAGGAGCTTATTAACACTTCAGAAGTCTGTCTTTTAATCCTCTTGCCAACTCCTCATTAAGAAATCCTCCTTCTGCCAAAATGACTTGAAAAAGCCTAAACCACAAGCTTGACAGCAGTGAGAGTATTCATGCTTCTAGTATTATGCTGCAGCACTGAGAATCCTACAGTAGGAAATGTCTTCTGCTCTTTATGCTGCAGCAGGCATGCTATGATCTTGTTCTGCAGTGCATGTTCGCTGTGGGGGTTTGCATTAGCACATCTGTAGCCAAGGAGGAGAATGTAGGCTAGGCCTGTGAGTAACCCCTATACATCACTCACTTTACAGGTTGCCTCACAAAGAAGTTACTACAAACAAAAATCACACATAAGAAAGCCAGATTATGGTTCCTGGAAACCTATGCTGTCAACTTCCATTAAGTGTTTTTTTCTATATTGTCAAATGTTTTAGCAAAATTTTCTAAAGAACAGCTCTTTCCTTAGTATCTAACTTCTCATTGACAGTAAAGGCTAACAGAGAAATGGATCACAGTCATGTAAAAAAATGCAGTAACTGTCAATGATTGCATCCCATCTCTCTTCTAAATTATTTCAAAGAATTTTCACAAGAGGACCTATGCAATCATTCCAGTCCAGATCCAACTGCAAAAAGCCAGAACAAAGCAGACCAAAACCACATAAAAGATAGTTAAGCTATCTTAACATTTATAGCAAGGAAATGGAAAAGCACTCAAAAAATATGAATAATCAAGTGGACTGTGTAAGTGCAACAGCATAACTGTAAAATGCTTCAAACTCATCATTATGGCTAAATTCCTGATCCAGAAAAAACATAAAAATACTGCTTAAGCTTGTACTGACGAAGTTAATTTTTGTCCACAGACAAATTCTGTTGAAAAACTGGCTTATATCTTCTCCTTTCTTTTCTGGTAAATTTTTCACTCACTTCCGAGACAACCAGAGCATCTGGTTTCTACATCAATACTCATCAGGAAACCAAGAAATCTTTTTTTTTTCCCCAAAAATTCTACCATATGTGTAAAGAAACGTAAGCTTCTACTTCTTAAAAGCCCTTGGTTATCAACACTTGATCACTGCTGAGCTCACTTTCATTCCTGAATATATATTCAAGAGAACTGAGTATCGAAATCCATTAAAGTACATGTTTTAGTCTTCTGAATGTATTTCAAATGTGACATCATTAGAGTATTAAAATGGTGTTGTTTATCATATGTACTTCCAAAGAAAATAATCACGAATAATAACATATTAGAAAGGTGTTACTTACACAGGTGGGAAAAAAAGTCTCAATAAATACTTTCCTCAAAGCTGTCAAACAATACCAAACCTAAGATTCTCTGTCATGGAGCCTTATCATTCACCAGATGGCAAGTAAATATGCAGTTGGACATGACATATTTTGATCCTTCTCTTAGTATCATCTAACTCTCAAAATATCAATATTGAATTACACAACACACTGGGGAGTTCTCAGACAAAACAGCTGAAGGCAATCTGGTTTTCTAGGATGAGCTAAACAGATTTTAAACAGTAAAAGTAGTACTTAAGTTAAATCAAATCTAAAAGCACACCTGCTTAGTTACAAAATAAACAGAGAAGAAAAGGTAGTATTTTTTAAAAATTTCATCCAACATTACGAGAAAACTCCAACACACTTGCCAGAAAGTCTTGAGAAACAACCCTTCAGAGAGTACAAGACTTAACTATGGTAGATGTCTGAAAGCAAATTTAAGCATTAAGTCATAGTCTCTCTTGTGCAAAGAAAAAAGCATTGCCCCCTTCATGATATTATTAAGCTTTATTATTTGAAACATCCTTTTCTGTCATAATTTAACACATAAACTTCTCTTCCTATTAAAATACTCTTCAAGTGTGTTTTATTTTTTTATGTAGTGTTTTGATATATAATATTTGTATTGATTTAGTAACACATCAAAAATAATAAATGTGGTTTCCCAAAGCAGGCTTTAACTGCTGTAGATATAATCCAAAATTATTAGCATTCTGATTTTCAAACAACCATTTAGGAATGGATGAATTCAACATACTTAGATGAATGACTTCAGCTTTTTTAAAACTGCTTCAAAATTTAACACATCTTTTCCCAAAATTTTTTCCAACACAATTATCATTGTTTAGGGTCAGGGCAGCCTGCTAGACCCATAACAGACACTCTTTGTTAACCCCCCTCCCTCCACAAAAGGAAAGAGAAAGGATATAAGGGAGAGAGACTGGGCAATTAGAAAAGGAAACTAGAACAGCTTTAATGAAAATAATAAAAATTAAAATGGAAGATATACAAATATATACAAAACCAGTACCCAACCCCCCCCAGTGGCAATGACGTCACTGTCACCACTGGCGCTGTGGAGCAGGCCCCAGTAAAAGTTCCAGACTGGGCCCAATGGCACACGGTCACTGTGATCAGCAGCTGGATTCTGGTACCAGATTCAGGCACACAGAGATCAGGATGGAAGGCAGAATGGAGAAGGCAGAGCCCTCCTCGGATGCTGGCTGAGGAAGAAACCCGAAGCAGACCAGAAGAGAGTTGAGCAGGGCCCAGCAAAGCAGGATGAGACTCTCCTGATCCCTCAGCTTTTTACCACGCAAGACATATATGGGCTCGAATCACTTGTTGGTCAGTTTTGGGCTCATCTGTCCTGTCTGCTCCTCCCTGCAGGTGCAGCCCTTCACTTTCTGCACCTCCCAGCATGATACACAAGATCCAGCAGTGACCTTGGCGTGCACACCAACTCTTGGAAGTAACTCTGACCATGGGATGTTATCACTGGTAGGAGTAGACACTGCCTGTGAGAACAGGCTGCTGACTTCAGACAGTGTAGTTAGAAGAACTGAGCAAAAAGTAAAATCACTTGAACAGAATTTGTTCTCACTCAAACCAGGACAAAAAATTTGTTATAAGCTAAGTGAGTTAGTTTAAGACTGTTTTTGGACAACAGCATAGGTTCTGGGGGAATGTAACTGTTACATATTCCGTGATTCTTGTGACTGCATCTATCACAAAATGTGCATATACAGTATTCTAAAGTTTCAGGAATATGGTTACACCATGCTATGCAATCCAAGATGTAATAGAGCTTAAAGTTTCATCTTTGTTAATATCTGACTCTTGTCCATCCTTTTTACTTAAAGGCTATTCTACCTTATAAATGCAGTCCTGATGTTTACTGTTTGATTTTGCAGACAGGAAACTTGAAAATTGTTTTCAGAATAGAAAGGATTATAATGATGTCTGTTTATGCATGGCACTTTATTCACTTCTTTTGAAGACCAGCAAACTCAAGGTTGTTGATACAGAGAACAGTAAAAACATACCCATGATTTCTTGCCTAATGGTTGGCTTGCATGTCATTAAACATTACATTTTCTTTGTTTCAATTAAATGCAGTGAGCCAGTTTTACCTTACTTTGCTTTCATCTTCCCGTTTTGTGACATTTCTGTTCCTTTCCTTTACTCTCAAAAGCATCTCTAAAGAGACGATGCTTTTCAAACATCAACCAAACCTGTGCTTTTTCTATATAAAAGATGTTAAAAATAGTGTAAATCGGGGATTGACTTGCAAATTAAGTTGCTCAGTTCTGGCAGCAAAAGCTGAGTTCACAATTACAAGTCTCTAAAGCCATAGAAGCTTTCTTTTTGAAGTGGAAGTGTTTTCCAATTGTGAACAACTTTCATCTCTGCTACAAAACTTAGCCATTTTTCACCAGAGACACAAAGAACCCCATGTTTTTGCTTTCTCTCTAAACCTACACATTTTAGCTTTTGCTAAGTAATTACAAGCTGTGATCAGTAATGCTTAAACTGAAGCCTAGACACTGATGCATTCTTCAGTGCTCCTCATCTCTTTTGCAAGTCTTTCATATTGAGGCAGTGTGTGACTGGTGAAAGCAAGACCTTTATTTCTGCCTTTTTTTTTTTTTTTTTTTTTTTCCCCTCCATTACCATCTTGGGCAGCCCAGTGCTGCTATTCCTGGTGTCACATAAGATGTCTCCAGCTATTTTATTCTCTGGGGAAGAAACTGTACTCTCATCCAGATAAGAAACCTGACATAGGTATAAGTCTTGTCAGTAAGATATCCTCTAGCTGTGTCTCTATCATGGGGAAGTGTATCTTTCTGCTTTAAGAAAGGAAAAGAGTGTGATTGCAGCTGGGAGAAAGAGAACCACAACTAGTGAACAGCTGCCTAGGAGCAGCATGTGAAGAAGTTCAAGCGTGCAGTGTTTCTGGACAAGCAATAAATCAAAGGCATCTATAGCAATATAGTTAAGGCCAGAAACTTCTACAGGGTATCTATCTCACTCTAAGAGAAAGTTATAGAAAGGAAAAATAAGGTAAACTGCTGAGTCACAGCAACAGGTTATTCAGTCAGTTAATATAATCATTGAATGGGACTATTGCAAAATACAAAAACCGGTGTTACCGGTTCTCAACAGTTGATCAGCTGCCACAGTCCTTAGAATTAGCAGCAGCAGCTCACCTAGACCTGGAAGTCATTTGTACCTGTATCTTCATTGTTTTCTTGATGCTTGAGCTCACCTAGTAACAAGATCTTAAGTAATGAGTGGCCCTAATGAGAATACAAGCTGCTATGTACCTAGGTCTAAATGACAGAAGGTTGTTACTTTTGAAGGTAGTATGCCCTTAAGTACACTGAGGTTGGCTTTTTTTGAGTTTGTTTGTTTTCCATTTTGTGGATGTGGGGTTTTTTGTTTGTTTTTGGAAGGCATAGAGCACATCTTTTGCAGATCTCAAAACAAATAATAAAAAATAAATTGTATGTCTGCCACAGGAAATACTTGCAAGGATGTGGATAGCCTGAGGAATGTTTAACATATTAGAAATATGTTTCTTTCACACCAGAAGGCTGTGCTGCCATTCAGTGAGAATTGGACAGGCTAGAGGGTTGGGCAGGAAGAAGTTTAATGAAATTCAGCAAGGGCAAGTGTAGAGGCTTGCACCTGGGAAAGAACAACCCCAGGTGGATTTTGAACTGGTTGAAGGAAAGAAGCCAGAGAGTTGTCAGTGGATGGAGTCTAGTTGGAAGCCTGTAACTAGGGGGGTCCCACAGGGGTCAGTGCTGGGCCCAGTTTCATTCAACATATTCATCAGTAACCTGGATAAGGGCACAGGGTGCACTGTCAGCAGGTTTGTTTGGGAGGAGTGACTGACACACCAGAAGGCTGTGCTGTCATCCAGTGAGACTTAGACAGACTGGAGGGTTGGGCCGGAATAAACTTAATGAAATTCAACAAGTGCAAGTGTAGAGCCTTTCACCTGGAAAGAACAACCCCAGGTACCAGTATAGGTTGGAGACTGGCCTGCTGTAGAACAGCGAAGGGGATCTGGGTGTCCTAGTTGATGGGAGGCTGCCCATGAGCCAGCAATGTGCTCTTGAGGCCAAGAGG
>JAOEGS010018968.1:6289-19103 GCA_025447755.1 Corythornis vintsioides
AAGTCACCCAGGAACAGATCCAGGTGGGTCTGGAATGTCTCCAGAGCAGGAGACTCCACAACCCCCCTGGGCAGCCCTCTTGTTTTCATTGCCCTCCTGAAACACCCCATAGAACACTCCCTGGTACACTCATTTACCACTCCTCCCATTTATGCTGACATGCTATCATCACCCTGCCAAAATTCAGTGTTTTTTCCCATTCTGGTCAGGCTCTGTGCCCCTTTGCACACAGAAACATGTGGCAGGGTGTTCCTCAAAAGTGCTCAGTGGAGTGGGGTGGGAAGGACACTGGAAAACCCTGCCCTGCAAAGCCTTGTTGCTCTTCTGGAGAGGGAGCATCATGACGTTCTCCATCCTGACTGGCCCATACCATCAGCCTGAGCAGGTCACCTCAGTTGAACTCCTCCAGTATAGAAAATGAGGAAAGAGGTTTTCATTTATCCAAGAACATCCCCATGAAAGGAGTTGTAAGTCATTTCACAGCCATCAAACTCTTATTCAGGCAGAACTATTAATGGGGAGATTTTTAGTACAGCTAGAATATTTGTCTTGTTTTCTAATAACAATGAGAAACCTGCTACATATGATTGCATTTTGAATGAGGGCTTCTATGTAGTAGGGTTTTAATGATCTCACTGTTGCCAAGTTTTGCTTCAAAATCCCAGTGGAACATTTTTACCAGGCCTATTAGGTAATGCACACAACTTTTGGGCACAAATCCTCTATCTCCTATTCAATGTCCTCACGCTAGGTCTTGCCAATGACACAGATGTTCTTTTTTTTTTTCCATAAATTCTATCAACCATGGTCTGGAAGCCATAGTTTCTGTTATTCTGTTCATCTCTTTTTGTGTGCATTTGTTCTAGCTGGTCATTACCCTTCAACAAAAAAACTTGCTGTCTAATTTATCTTCTCTTTAATATAAAACTTCTGAGGCAAACAGAAGAAAGGCCATTCTCTGCCATGGGCCAGCTTTGACCTTTTTCTAAGCACTGGGACCATCTTCAGTATTTAAAATGGGAATTTTTCTATTGTCCCAAACAATGAATAAGGAAATATTTTTTTTCCAAATCTCAGAACACACTAGTTATGCAGATTTTGCAATATCTTCTTCTTATAGACTTATTTCTCATGGGATGGTTCACATTTTGTCAGGCCAGAAGTGGAAATGTTGAAATTCACAAGTGCTACTTTCCATTATCCACTTAGTCTTTTCCAAAGAGTTGGAGATCTCAGGGCTGTAATAATGACATTTGACTCCAAATCAGGTGCATGGAAGCTTTGCCCTAAGAAAAGAGGTAAAACTAATGAGTGATTTGAGTCTCTCCAATGCTCAAATAAATGATTGCCATGGAGCATCTCAGTTGGGATGGGAGCCTGAGGGAACATCAGTGCTGCTGTCACTATTCAAGGCTCCTGCTGCAAATCCTCTGCCAAGAAATGGCCAATTCATCTGTTTTAGTGGGTTCTTTGGTCATTCTTGTTCTATTGCCTTTCTTTTAGTGTTTCTTAAGCAACAATCTGGTACGAAACAGAAGATTAATGACATCATCTAATTGGTTTTGCTATCCTTAGAGATGATGGGCCAAATTAATCCCTGTTAGAGCTCCATTAATCTTTATGGATTTACACCCAAGATTAATTTATCCCCATGATACTAATCACTTGCTGTGTGGTCTGTGGAAATGATTTAACTTTTCATGAGGGTTTTCCATCCCAGCCAGAACACAGGGGGCAATAACTCAGAGTTCAGGGACAATAAATGCTCCAGAAACTCCTAGGATGGGCTCAAATGCAGACACTTTAAAATAAAATGGGTATTTTCTTTCTGAATGTTAGTTTCAATTTGCATTTGTTTACTTGCTTCTTAGTGAAGCCTGGATAGAAATCTTCCCCTGTAGAGGCACGGGGGTATAGATGTGCCTGGTGATGTCTTGCTATCGTTGATCTTGGTGGGGATTGATGTACTGATGATCCTAGGCATGGGATCTCACACTTAACAGAAACCACACAGCCAGAGGCAGGATTTGGCCTTTCTCATTCCTGCTTCATTTAGGCCAATTTCTACAGCTGTTCCCTGGTGACAATCTCACGGAAGATAGCTGGAATTTTGCTTAAGTAAGGATTACAGGATTAATCCCTCTATCTCCACTCATGTTTATTTTGGCAGTCATTTACATCAGTGATCTTCCGAGTGCCCCAGCTCAGGTTCTCTCCCTTCTGCTGCATCTGAATGTGCCTCTCCTGGATTCTTGTAGCAACTGCATTTACCAAAAGCCTGTATTTGCACAAAAAAAATGCTCTGGTAATGCCACCAATTAGATAAAACAGGGACTTCACACAGACAATAGGAAAGACTCTGCTGGGAAAGACTGTATTTTAGCTGGGAGCCAGGTGAATTACAAGCAATCCATCAGTTAGATGACAAAAAATACACTTGAGTTTTAGAACCTCCTCCTTTTCACAACCCCAAGCACTGTTACTGCGAAAATATGTATGTTGAAACCTGTTCTTCTCTCTTTATGCACATTTAATGTGTTCAATTGCCTATATTAGCCAATATAGGCATAATAAAGAAGGCAAATACAGGCATAATAAAGAAGTGAAAGGATTGGTTGTTACAGTATTTTCTAGTAGGATACTGTAGAATAATATTTAATGGTCTTTGCAAGAAAAGAAGGTGCAGCTTGTTTAGTAAAGAAATAATTATAGGATTTTGACATTTATGTGAATCATCACCTTTGAGTGATTTACAAATGGCTATGTAAGTGCAAGAATTTTTCAGCTCTGCATTTTCTTTTGCAACCTATATAGTTATATTCTTCTTAATTTTAGATATATAAAACTGTTTTACCTACTAACTGGAATTCCAACAGACATGCTAAACATCCACTGAAATCATCATCAATTATTTATTTGAGTTGGCAAGGAAAAATATTTTTAAAGTTTAATGAAGCCAGCAGTGATACACGGTTTCATGTTGCTGAGCAACAGTATTGGTGGCCAGAATTTTTAAAGTAAAAGAAAATAGTATAATCATGTTGATGCCTCAGGGCTCCCTTGTACCTCCTCCAGTAAAACTCAGGGGAGCAAGATCAAGGGGAGCAAGAGGCTTGCTGTGGCTCACTGGATTTCTCATGGAGAAGCAGTGGTTTGAAGGTCAGGACAGCCTTGGGGGGGCAGCCCCCAAACTCCACAGGTCCTGGAAGCCCATGAGGAAAGAAGGTCTCACTCTTCAGGGCAGAAATAATTGAAGGATTGGAGTAAATTGAAGGAGAAGCTTGAGAGGAATGCAGGAAAAAAAATGGAATGCTGTAGAGAGAGCACTTAGCTGGCACTTTGCAGAGTTCAAGGAGAAAGATGCATTAAGTAAAAAGCAGAGCATAAATTTGATTAAAAGCAAGGCTTTTTGCACAGTGCATAATTGATCTGTGGGGCTAACTCCATCAGAGTGCCACCAAGGCCAAAAGCATAAGGAATTTGAAGGATGACTAGCACTAACACAGGCCATCCAATCAGCATTAGCTGCATGAAGTAGAATTGTTTTACACAAGGAAATTATATATGTGTGTGTAAATCAATCTATAAAAATCTATCTTTATGCTTTCTGGGAATAAGTGACTAAATATCCAAACTGGGGAGAAAATTCTCCCGAGGACAAGGTGTTTTGTAGACTGAAGCCAATCTGGTTTTGGGCCAGCCCAGGTTGGGTCAGCCTGGTGGTTCTGGTCTGTAGGGATGTCTTCCATGGGTGGCTCTTGCCTTGAACAGATTCCTTTGTATTTGGGCCAAAATTGGGTCAGTGAGTCAGGAAACTTCGCCCAGGGGGTCTCACCAGGCTCTGTGAGCAAAGGGAGAAGGTTCCAGGCTGGGGTAGACCTCAGGCCTCAGCAGGAGCCTGTTGTCTCCACTGCCTCCAAACATGCTCCAGCCCAGTGGGGAAGGTCCAAGGTGGAAGCAGCAGCTTTTGTTTCCCCCTGATAACAGAGGAGCTGAAAATACACAGCATTCTGTATTTATTAACCACGTTCCCCAGTACACACATTGGGGCACAGCAGAGCCAGATTATCCTCCTTTCTTTTTGTGGATCTTTGCAAAGTGTGTTTCGTGCTTACTGGGAATGATGTTTTTGGAAGTTCCTTTTTCTGTGCTCTCTTAGTCATATTCCCATCATTCCTATACCTCAAAATATTTTCCCATTGCCATAGTGACTGCCTATGAGGAAGGCACAGCTGAATAACTTCAAGTTTTTACTGAACCCAAATTGCCTATCAGACTGGACCTGTGCTTCAGCTTGTTGTACATCAATCAGGCAGTATAAACTAAATAATGCTTTTGATTTTTAAAAGGAATAATTTTATTTAAATAAATTTATTTAATGTTTTTTTCAAAGGAATTATTTATTATTTTATTTTTTAAAGGCTCATAGTTCCTTTCTGAGTCAAAGGTGATATTGTCACCTCTCTGATCTAAAAGTCCTCCCACCAGTGGGGCTGATAAATCTTCTGAGGAGTTCTGATTCTTTGTAGGCAGTGACTCCACACGAGTTGTCACAGTGCAGCTAAAGGAATGGAATTGCAATAGTACAGTGTGTGTGTGCCCCACCCCCCTCAGCCTTCTGCTGAATTCCTTAAACTTCGAAAGAGCTTGGAGCAAATCCACATTTCTGAACACCTCCCTCTGTTGGACACAGATCCAAATGTCACAGCTGGCTCAAATGGCAAACTATTGCACCTAAGCAGAGTGGCAAACCTCAGCTTCCTAAGTGAAGATATAATGATAAACTTCAAATATATATATAAAAAAAATCAGCAATTTAAATGTGTATCTCAGATAGCGTAAAAGTCAATTTTCTCTTGTAGAAAATAGTTTTGTGAAGGGCAAATCCAGAAACAGATTCTGTCTTTCAAGGTTAATGGTGTTTTTCAATGCCTGTTTAGGAAGCTGTGCTTCTAAGAAATATTAGATTATTACTTTATAAGAGAAAAGGAGGCAGTTTGTCCAGAATGTCTTTACATGTAGGTGTCTGTAAATGCAGTGAAAAGAGAGACAGAAATGCCTTCAGCTCATACAAAGAATAATCTAAACAGACTCAAATATTCAGTTCTGTCCCTAGCAGCACTTTATGATATGAAGACAGGGGTTGAGATCACTTAAAAATCAACTGTGCTGATCACAGATGCTCGAGCCCATGAAACTCCTTTCCGTGTCAGTACCAGTTTGCCCCCTGAACAGCAATTAGACACTTTTAATTGCAAGGAAATCCTGCAGTCAGTGTGGAGAGCCTTTGGACTTCACCAGCTTGTTCACATGAGCCTCAGAGAACTGGATCCAAAATCAGAAAAAAATCAAGCAGAGAAAAATGGAATCCCAGACATCCCACATATTATTTTGGACAGTAAGGACACTTCAGTCCCAATGCCTGCTCAGGCTTTTGGCATTTCACTATTGCAACTTGTGGGTTTTTTGGCCAAGGTTTGACTCTTTGTACCTTCTCATAAGAGGGAAAGGGAATTAGCTCATTTTATAACCAGCTTGGTGCTGACCTGACCTGACACACCCCAGAGGCTGGGTGAAAAAAGGCTGTTTTTCCCTCACTATTCCCCAGGATAGTAGCACCATATACACAAGGGCTCAGTAAAGGATCTGGATTTTCTTGCTGTATCAACTTTATTTTCTGTTATGCCATTAACTAAACTCTTCTTCATTAGCTGCTCTTGAGGGTTGTGAAAATATATTGGCAATTACTTAAATGGGGCAGCATTTTAGCTCCTCAGAACAGAAAAATGGAGCAATGTCTTAATAACTTTTATTCCAGCTTCATAGCAACAGAGAGAGGTTTGGTTAGTAAATTGGGATTATTTGAGGTGCTCCAGCCAATTACTTGGGAACCTCATGTGAGAAGAAAAACAGCAAAACATCCATGGATGCAGTAATTCTTATTGACAATAATTCTTTGAGGTAGATATCAGGAAATCTAGGCTGGAAATGACCCTGAGAAGTCATCTTGTCAATGTGACCCTAGGCAGGACCAGTTACATCACAAGAAATGGGACATAAATTAGTCTAAAATGATTTTAGAGATGTTCTGTGGATGCTCTGTAGCTTCCAGTGCTTTACTGCCCTTAACAGCTGGAAAGATTTTATATTCCTTTATCCAACCTGAATGAGAATATTTCCTGACACAAATTAAACTGGACTTTATGCTCCAGCTAAGGTGTTGTCAATGCTGACCAGGATGGATTTCTTCATACATTTTCAGTATTATTATTTTTATTATTCAGTATTATTCAGTTTTTCATACATTTTCAGTATTATTATGATGATTATTCAGCATTATTCAGTTTTTCATACATTATCAGTATCATTATTTCTTATTTTCAGTATGATGATGTCTTCTTATTCAGTATCCATCCCAGTCTGCTGCTTGCCTCTTCCATTCTGCATAACACAGCTGACTCACTGTTTTGTGGTCTACCCTTGCTTGAGCTATTTCCTAACAGTAATTACCCACCTTCCAGCAGATAATTCCTGTCTAAATGCAGTCCCTGGGACATTTTCATCTTGCTTTTCAAGCTGCCAAGATCTTTTCTACATGTTTACCTGCCCGTTGGCTAGTGTGACTTGCAGAGCTCCTGAGCTGTGACCTGCCCATTTACTAAGCACAACCTCTGCTCCCTTTTTTTCAGTCTCTAGTGAAAATGTGGATTACAATGGGGAGAAAAAGCAGGAAGAATTGTATTTCATGCACCTTCCTGGTTTGTGTCACCTCTAAGGTACAATTACCTGAGCAGCCTTACACCTGTTAGAACAGGTGGAGCAGGGTCAGCAGGGCTGAGCTTCCTTGTTTGCATCAGGAGCAGGAAGAAAAGCCTGGAGTTAGGTGACACCAGTTGCCTTTCACCTCTCCCCAGCACAATACAGAGAAAGAGCCAGACTGGTTTGACAGACTTCATTGTTACAGCTAAAGCCAAATGCTGCTGACTTCCCCCTTAGCTTCTAGACACTAGTTTGGTTAAAATACCCCAGATTTTGGGGCAGGAATTGAATTGAACTACAGTAGTTGATAATCTCCTAGATCTTTTTTCCCCATTTTAAAGGCAAAACCTGTGATTTCCTATTTGTTTCTCTATATATCTAGTAACTCAGAGACAGTAACTGACTCAGTCACTCTGCCCTTTAACGATCCTAGGATGAAGTTAACAAGTCTAGCTAATTAAAAAAAAATCAGTATACAGTTCAGCCATGAGAGGAATCAAACTGCAGAGCTAATGGATCCTAATAAGAGTCACTGATTTATCAGGATAATTGTCAGCTGGATCCATATATATATATATATATATATTTATGAGTTATATTCTACAGCAGCTCGTTATTTCATTGTCTCTGTATCTTATTTGGTGCTTTTTTCTTTCTCTAATATTACTTCCAGATACTTTTGCTATTCATCTAGACATATCCTGAATACTTGAATCCCTTTCCATATACTTTATTCTGGTCAGGGCAGAAAGGGTCTTCTGATGAAGCCAAGGATTTTATGACTATGTTTTCTCTCCTTCCTCTACACTTGAGTTTCTGAGTGACAAGGGAAAACATGCAGGGGTGGAAAAAGCCTGGGTTTCAGTCTTCATGTGCTGTATTTCCTAATTTCCCATGGAAGGAAAGGGTGAATGAATGAGAGAGGAAACACTTTTCATCAGAGAAAGGAAAAAGTACAATCTTATCAAGACCACCCTTGAATACAGTAACTCCAAGCAGGATATAGCTCATGGAGGACAGGAGCAAGAGGGAAAAGGACATTATTTTATGGAGCCCTCCAGCATGCTGAGGAGAGCTGACTATAAACATGTATTTTGCTCTGCTTCTGCTCCCTGATTGCATCATTTTCCACAATTTCATATGCACGACAGCTGAAAAGCCTGAGTCACATGTGTTCTTTTCCAGCATCAACTCTTATTTACTCCTTCTTCTTGGATGGTCACCAAATGACATTTCAAAGAGTGAAGTCAGCAAAATGTCCTTTTACCCAGACTTAACACAGGTTTTCATTGATCTGCCCCCCTAATCTGAAATGAATGCCATCAGCTTCTCTGAAATGCATTTTTTTGTCTTAATTGGTCATGCTAAAAGGCATCAATATTGTGATTTTTCACCTGCTGGAATGATTGCTGGATAGAAAAGATGTTGTGAAGGAATTGGGGAGATTTTTTTTCCTTAAATGATGACTGTACTGGTGACAAAACCCCTTCAGTCACCCTCCTTTCCCTTATCTTTGGCTCTGCTTTCCTCTTTGAAAGCTCTGGGAGAAACACTGAAAACACTTCAGAACCCAAGGGCTGTGTCAGGAAGCGTTTGGAAAATGAGATGACTTTGCATCCCAAAGAAATGCAGGATTGCTCTCCATGCTGGGATGGCTGGCAGCAGGTGGATGAGGCAGCAGGACCTGGGCTTCGTTCAGAGAATGTAATTATTTTCCTTATTATTATCATCACTTTTTTTCCTCTGTCCAGGACTTTGTTGAATGCCAGCAGCAAGGGAAGAATGCCACCCGTGGCTTCTCCCAAGGAGGATTAGTAATCCCATACCCTGCACTGGCTGGCAGGGGTGTTTTAAGTACAACCAGCATTCTTGCCCAAAAAACCAAATATTTTATTCCTGTGTGAAGCTGATCCTGCAGTTTAAATCCCTAAGTGTGTTCATAGAATCAGAGAATGATTCATCGTGTTCCTGGGGAACTCAGTGAAAGTTCTGTTGGTTCAAGCACTTTGTTCCATTTTATTTCTTCAGTTTGATGTATCCAAAGGAGATGAGAAGGGGAATTGTCTGGATCCACTTACTGTGAATCTGTAGAATGAAATTACTCTGATAAAAAACATGTAACACAAAATTGCTTTGATCACAGTGTGGGCCTTGGGTGGTTGAACAGACCAGGACAAAAAAACCCCTCTTTTCCAAGCCAAATTCTGTTCCAAAGTAAATATATTTCTAAAAGTTTATTCAAAACAAACCTATAGTTACCCAGAAAAAGAAAAAAAGCTACAGGCCATGCTGGAAATCAGTGTAAAGGCAAGGATTGTTCCCTATTGTTTTTCCTCAAGCCAGCCAAGTTTAGATTAGCTGGTGATTTCACTGTTTTCTTCCATCCCAAGGCAGTGTCTGGGGATCTTGTACTGGGAAAGCAGAAAGGGGCTGAGGCAGCAGAAGCAGGGGAGGGTTGAAGGTCTCCATGTAGGTGGCCTTGGCAGATAGCAAAGGAATCTCTGGATGCAGAGTGGATGATCTTGGTGATCCCAAGGGGCTTTTCCCCCCTGAAGGATTCTGTTGTGGTTTGGTTGTGTCACTGAGTCCCTGGTGTGACTTTGGCCGTGCCACGTTATCCAAATGAGTAAAACAAAGGCAACGTTTAGTTGAAGAAGGTGCTGCAAGTCTGAAACCTCCACTGTTGGCTGAGCAGCCTCCCACTTTTGCATGGGAAGAGGCACAGAAGTGCAAAGCATCGTTCTTTTCATCTTCAAAGCCTTTTCTTTGTATTTACAAATCAATCCCTCTGCAAAGCAGCCTATTTTCTAAATGAATTCTAGGCAAATTTCCACCATTTCCATCCATGTCATTCAAAACAACCTGATGCAGGCAGACTTATTGCAACATCTTTCCATTTGGCTTGTAAAACCTGCACACCTTTGATGGTTTCATCCCACATTTGTTATCCTGTATTTTTAATGTGCTCAGGCTGTGCTGGAATAATGGTGATCCTCCCCTTATCCCCCCCATCTTTCCCACATGCCTGGAGAGTGCTTTGTAGTGACATTCATGCAGCCCCCTGCTGTGGCTGAAACGCTGGAGTCCTGCTCTTTAGAACAAACCATTTATTCCACTGGTTCAAGTGTTTTCACAAAGGAGATTGGGCAGCCAGGCACTTCTTCCTTCCCTGCACCACAGTAGGAGAGGAAATCCTTGGAGCCTGTGATAGGAGCCTGCCAGAGAACCCCACTCTAATACCTGGATTTAGGCTAGCTGTGAGGAAAAGCCACTGCTACTGACTGAATAATATTAAAAATAAAGAAATAAATACATTTATCTCCTGCTCACTGAAGAGAAAGAGCAAACCAACCAACCAACAAAAATCCAACCAACCAAAAATCTGCCTAAATCAGCATTTCAGGTGTCCATTTCTGCTTTTCTGAGTGCAGGGTAGGTGGGTCAGGGAGAAACACACACGTGGTACCTTGTGTTTTTGGATTGTAGTCTGGGGCCAAGCGTTGCAGTGGTTTTTGATAGAGAAAAATCTCTGATTCACAGAAGGAAAGCACACCTGGAACAAACACCCAGCTGTGCTTCAGTCAATTTTAAGAGGATACTCTAACAGGTTTCTTTGTTTCATGTTGATGTAGTGTCTGGACAGCCCACTCAATATAATAATATTTACTATTTTAGTCCTATACAATTCTATACTGCTGGAAGTTATGAACAACAACCTGATATGAACTCGGTTCAGGGTATTTTTCTGTATTTATTAGTAATGCAAAAGAAATAGAGATTTAAAAGGAAGATGAATACATAAACCATCATTTCCCTAAAGGCTTCTTTGTGCTAAAATGGGAGTGTTAACTCCTGAAAATTCAGCTAGGGTGAAATTCTCACTTGGCAAACATTTTATTACACTACTAAACAAACAAAACTTGAGGAATGTAACATCATCCAGAGTTTCTGACACTGCCAGCAGCAATCCTCTGCAAACAGAGCAGCAGACACAGCAATCCCAATCCTGCTGTGGGATTTCCCATTTGCCAATGCACTCCTTTTAATCTAAACGATGAAAGATACAAAAAAAAAAAAAACAAAACAAACAATAAATAGTGTTTTCATTGTTACACTGCAAGAAAATTCCCAGAGACACGTCCTTCTGACCCATTGTTCCCACAGCCAGCCAGAATTCCTTTCTCCTTTTGTACCTGCTGGTGCAGTTTAGAGTAATGAGATTGGAACAGCCCTTGAAATCGTTGCAATTGAATTAGGAAAGTGTTTTCTGCTTCTAACCCTTGCCCCCAGAATAGAATGGATCTTAACAGCATCCAGAGACTGGAGCTGGGCTCATTTTGTGTCACATCCCTCAGCTGATTTACTAACAGGCTTCCCTGACACCTGCACAACTGATTTCTGTGGTGACCTCTTGGTTTTAGATGCTGGATCTTCCTCGAACACATCATGTTTAGAACTGAGTTTCCAAGTGACTGATTCCCACTCTCCCAAACAGAGCTGCCTGGCCCCTCTTTATCCTTCTAAGGGACAAAAAGGGTTCTAAGCTCTAAGTTATTGGGTGTTGACTGCTCTTTGCATCACTCTCAGTGACACATTTTTACTGTATAATACTTCTAGACGGCAAAGATTTCCTCTGTTTCTTTGTCCCAACCTGCAGATCTGAAGGTGTGTAAGTGAAGTCAACACTGACAGGGTGAGCACACTCTAGCCAGGTGGAAAAAGAGCAGGTTCAAACACTTTACCTCAAGAAGAAGAATCTAATCGTGGCACTAATGCTTTAAAGTGAAGGAAGTTCTTAATTAAAATGTCTATTACAAAATGACCTTAATTTTTCCATTATTATAACTCATCTGCTAAAAATCCCACGCATCTATGTGTCTGTGTATATAATTTTTATTGAAGTTTGAGGGCTTATAGGTCATAAGAAAAAACTAAGGGTACCGTGTTAAAGCTGAGAAAGAATCATGGGTCATTTACAACATTAAAAAATGGAGTATTTTGGAAGACATTTTCTCTTCCATGCTTTTGATTTTCCTTTTAATATGATCAAATTGCTGCTATTTTACAGCCCATGTAAAATAGCAGCAATTTCTTATTTTATTATTCTTATTTTTATCAGACAGAGATTAAGGGGCCAGTACAGTCAGAAGCTCCTGAACATGCTTTGGCACTTTTCAAGATGCAAGGTGCTATGGACATGGTTTTTCTTGTGTCCCTTGAGGAGCTTCAAATAAAAGTGCCTTTTGGTCACTGGACACCCCTAGCAGGGAAATTAAAGGTATAAAAGAATCCTCTAATAGCACTAGCCACCAGCTTTGTACTCTTAACATCTTTTCTCCATTAATAGATATTATAACCAGAGAAAAATAGGGACTGAGTAACCTATATTGGAAAACCGTGTAGTATTATTCACACTGATGAGCTCAAAGTATCCAACGACCTGAGAAATGACAGCGTGTTGCTGCGTTTGCAATTGCAAACCGGCAATTCTAGCATCATCTCGACGAGCCCATCCTGTAGCCGGCTGAATGGCAGCGGAGGGCTGTGGAATAAGGGCTGGGGGGGATGCTGTGTCTGGAAGGAGCGATGCCAGGCGCTCTGCGGCTGCAGCAGAAGCGGCCAGAGGATGAGCAGCGCTGAGGAGCCGCTTGCCTCAGAACTTCTGCCTTCTCTCCCGAGCATCCCGGCGCGTCTTCCCTCCGCTCCTCCTCGCCGCCACTCCGGGAACTCGGGCTCGCTTTCTCACGCAAGGACCGGGTTTCGGCGGCGCAGGGCCGGGCCCAGGGGGGGGAGAAGCAGCCGCACCGGGCTCATCGCTCCCCCGGCGTCCGCCCCGCACCGCCTCCCGCGCCCGCCCCGCCGCTCCCTTCCCGCGAGATCCCGCCGAGCCGCGCTCCCCCCCGGCCTCGACCACCGCTCGCCCGGCAAGCGAGTGGCGGGGGCTGCAGAGCGAAGCGGCGCCGAGCGGGGGGGCGGCCCCAGCGCTCTGCCCTCCTACCCACCCTCCCTCCCAGCGCGCGGTGACGGAGCCGCGCCCCGCCCCGCGGGTCTCCCA
>JAOEGS010018969.1:0-19757 GCA_025447755.1 Corythornis vintsioides
ATATATATTTTCTCTATATATAAACACTAAGCTCAAGCAGAAATAAAACCATGGCTGATGGTATGGTAGCAGCTCTAAGTTCTCTTCAGAGATGTGATAATTCAAAGTGCACCTCTCCCTCATAATTCTGTTACCTGCTCTGGCCATTAGATTCCAATTTTAAACTGGCTTCAGCTGTATCTTCATGCAGGAGGTTCCTGGCAGGTCCCAAACTCCCCCTGCAGCTAATCCTAGAGCTGGCTATAGTACTTTTTCTCAGCTACTGTAATCTATAGGAAGAAGTAGACCCTCCACCCACCCCCAACTCAGCAAGATGTTAGAAGGAAGACAGCTAATTAGCAAAGTTAATACGTTAAGGGAAACTCAAGATTGCTACAAAAATCAGATTATATCACTGAGGCCAGGGAGAAACAATAGATATTCCACAAAATGAAGTACAGAATAAAGCATTATGAAGACAAACAGCCTTAAGCTAAAAGGAATGTGCTAATTAAACAGTGTAACAGAAGAGAAACCTGAGCCCTGAAGAACAGAAAGCAGAGAAACATTAGAATAGTACAGCTCTTAAGACAAAGTCAGAAGGACTGGCTTGGTTTTTTATTCTCTGCCTAACCAAGTGTGATTACTAGACTTGGAAAAACAAGACCTTGAGCCAAAAAATGCCCTGCTCCAGATGAAGTACTCTGACTACCAGAGCAGTTGTTCCCCCCTTACTAGATTATTAATTAATATTGGTGTCCCTTTGGTTTAAAAAGGTGTTGTCAAGTATTATACAACATCTGCAGTAAGTTGTCACCTGCTCAACTTTCAACAGAAATGCTTGGCTTGGAAAAGACAAATAATGAAAAATGATTCCTATATTCATGAATTAAATCAGACACCCCTGCTTTCCTGCATTGTTTTACAATTAATTTCAAAGTTCAGCTGTTCAGCAAAATCCAGTGGTACTCTAAGTTCTAGACCAACAGAAGAACTTTAAGTGACAAATGTAAATATGTTGGAGAGTACAAAATTTTACCACTAACTGCTCCTATAATAAATTAGTCTTGGTCAAAAAAAGTGTTCTATTTACCTGCAGTATTGAGAACCAGACTAGTTTTAGCTGCACAGAGTTGAACACATACACAAAAAACTGGTACATGGTGCCTGGCAGTAACAGCTTGTCTGGGCAGGATCTTGGGTGAGGCAGTTTATACTCTTTATACACTTGCAGTAAAGCTGATTGGCTTCAGCTTTTGTGTTCACATTTCTGCAGTGAAAAGCAGTGTTTGCATTAAGAACCCCATTAAAAAAAAACCAAAACCACCAAAATTTCAGGGTACAGGAATCCATTACTCATCTTACACAATTCTCATCAAGAATTGCATGATGTTAGATCCCACAAAGACTCAATAGCATTACAACCCCACTCTTCCATGCACTATATTCCAGTCTTCCAAGCAGGAATGCAAGTCATCTCCAGTTTTTAATCCCCCTGGCAACTGCACTCCACAGATGATGGCTTATGATTCACAGGGCTGCAAAAGCTTCTGCTTCCCTTTGGCCTGTGGGAAGGTTCTGTTGCCTACAGGCAAGGTAAGCAGTGCAGTCTGGCAGCCATGCTCCAGCTGTTCAGGCTGAATTCATCCCATAATCCCAGTGCCCCACTTCCAAGAATGCAGCCATGAAGAAACTAAAGAAAATGACTCTACAAGAAGATGACAGGACCAGTTTTACCCCTCAGAAATATCTGCCACTCCCCCTTCCCTAAGGGAAGGGAAGCCCAGTGACTGCTATCACAAACATGCCTGTATCTGAGACAAAGCCCAGGCTTTGAAATGGGGTAGGATTAGGAAGCACAGCACCTGGCTCCTCCATCTCCTTGAGGTGGTGTGTGAAAAAGCCACTGGCAGTCCCAGGGACACTGGCCACACTTGCACATTCTGAAGAGCAACACTTCACACAGAGGTTTGATGGTTCATCCATCTACCTCCAGGGGATGAGGACAGGTGAGTGAGGCACTGAGTGGGGCACAGCTCTCTGCAAGGTTCTGAAAAGCATCCTGATTTTCTGCAGCCTCCCTTCACCCTGCTGAGATGAGCCCTCCAGCAGAGCTGTCCTACCTTAAACACAGCTTAGGACAAGAGCTCCTTTAAGCACAGCTGGTCCCAGCTTTGCTGAGTGTTGTGCTATCAGTGCTAGAGGAGATGGCATGATCAAGGTTGACTAGTTGATTTTAAGCCCCCATCATCCCAACTCACCTGGAATGGCTTCTGATATGCTCCTCACAGAAGAGTCTAATTATAGGACAAAAAGCCTGAGGCATATTTGCCCAAAGTTCTGGCTGATTGCTGCACAAGTCCCCCTGTGGAAGCCATTCAAGTGCAGAATCTGAAAGCATCTGGTGCAAGGATAGAGCTATTTCAGTCAGATACCCCTGTCTGGTATTGTCTACCCAAACTCTTACACAAATTCCTTCAATCTTCAGCTGTCTGTCCTATAGCTGAAGTCTTACCTGCACTTCTGTGGGTAAATAGTTATGCCAAGAGCACTCAGTATCAAGACAACACTGATCTTACACTCTGTTGAGCTACTACTGATGGGGCAGACTTGAAGGTACACCTGCTGAATAAATTCAGAAAGCATTATGTGACAGGTTACAGGATAATTCTCCAATATCCCAATACTACTATTATTCAACTATGTCTGTGCCTCCTATTCTGAAACCTGTGTGTGGTCATCATTCTCTGTCCTCCCCTCCATTTCACAACCCCATGCAACAAGTCAAACACAAAAACTGTCATCTCAAGGACTTTTAATAGCACTGGCCAATTGAGAATAATAAAAACAAGTAGAAATAAGTAAAGGCAAAAAACATCAAGGTAACATAGGAAGTATTCATTCCTGCTAATTAAATGAGGTAGCAAGCTGACTAACTCATGGGGCTTGAAATTTTGTTTTTAATAATTTCTTAACAGCAGAGAATAATTTTTTCCAGATCCATGAAGAAAGCTGATTTCAGATGAAGTAAGTAGGGAAGAAGAAAGATAAACATCAGGTAGTTTTAAATCCAGTTTTTGCTTTCTACTTGGACTGCCCAAATTAAGGTAATTCTTCTTAAATTCAATGTTCAAACAAGTTGAATGCTCCTCTGCTGAAGAGGGGTTATATTGCTATAACTTAGGAAAAACTTGCCCCAGGAATCTGATTAGATCAATAATTGAGGTGGCTGCACATGGAATGTAGGCAAGACAACCAAATAATCACAAGTGAAGATGGGCTAGTGGATCAGTTCCTAACTGCTAGCCCACTGCCATTAATTACATGATACATACCTGCACAACTATCTGGCCTCCCAACACACTGTTTAAACTCTGTCACTGCCACTTGATCCCAGCCAGGGGCAGAATAAAACTGAGCTGACTGCCACAGTCATAAGGCTCAACCCAAATCCCATCCAATTTACTTGAACACAACTTTTGACTTAAATGTTTGTTCTAACTGGCACTGAACTGGGCAAACAATTACCCAAAAAGAAAATGAGAAACTGGTGAGACCAAAGTTCCTGATCACTGTCCATAGCTGGACTAAAGGTAAAAGATATTTCTTTTGCTTTCATATCACTTGACACATTGTAAAGTGCAGTTTAGGAACATTTCTGAAGCAAAAATCTGCAGTTTGAAGGTAATGTTTCCACTTAAAAGATGATTCATTATTAAAAACAGGTCTGTACCATCTTCAGTAACCAAAAAAAATCGTTATAAAAATAGAGATTTGAAAATAGACTGAATTCACATGTACCAGGTATCATTTCTAGTGAAAAATTGGTTTAGTTTATGAAAAATATCTTTCCTTAAAAAAAAAAAAAGCATAGGCTTACAGTTATTATCACTAAGAAGGTCCACAGAATTCCTTCAAGTAACTATTAAACATTATACTCTGGGCTTTTTGACAGGTGGGTCCTGCAGGCTGAACTTAGGAATTTCACAGGAAGAAGCAAAAGGAATTCTTTTGGCTGACACCTTCTTCCCAATTGTTTCAATCTGAAAGAAAAAAAGCATTTAAGAAGTGAATGTGGCAAGCTAATAATCATGTCAGCCTAGGAGGAATCTACAAATTCAACCCAGGACCATGACTCTATTTCATGAGCTCTAGAATAACACAAGCTACAGAGCCCAGTGGGCCCAGAGACAGTTTCTGAGATTAAGTCACTAAGTGTTGTGGGACTGTTGGCATTGTTTTTATTTTGTGTGTGGTTTTTGTTTGTTGAGTTCTTTTTCTTTGTGTGTACTTAGTTTTAATGTTTTTGTAAGGCTTTTTTTGTTGATTGTTTTTTTTTTGAGAGGGATAAGCTGTTTTTCTGATGGTTTGTGTTTGCTTTGTTTTGTTGTTGTGTTTGTTGATTTTGTTGATATATATATAACAACACCAAACCCAACAGCCTCCCACAGCTGTGTGCTTTGCCTATTTAGAGCTGCACCTTGCTAAAGTGAACATTCAGCTCCCATGGACTATCAGTACAAACAACATTCAGGGTTTCTGGGTATTTATGAAATGTGGGTTTGGTTTCCTTTGTAGCCTGAGAGAGGACCACATCTCTAAGTACAGAAATATAAGCAGCAGAGTCACCCAGCTGATTACCTGGAAGCCAATGACTTGTAGCTCATTGTGAAGATCATCCAGCACCCTCCTGCCATCAAAGATGAATGCAGGCTTCAGCATCTTCTTATGAATACGCTCATAATCCAGCTCCTGCAAAGGACAGGTGGAATAAATAGGCAGCAGAACACTCCCTCTTTTATTTCAGCTTAAATGTAGGTCACATTTACCTTAAACATGTCCCATTCAGTACAAATTACAAGAGCATGAGCTCCATCACAGGCTTCATAGGGATCTTGACTGATAGTGACTAAGCGAGACACTGCAACAGAAGGAAAAGAGAATTTTGTTCTGCACACTTTTTTTTTTAGCCTCAATCTGGTGCCCTCTTGGCAAATGAGTCTTTCTTTGCCCTGCACAAACAAGGAGTTTCAAGTCACTCGCCCAGAAATGTTCTGTCTCAAGATTTGTCCCTTTGATTTCACTTATTTAAATGAAAGCAGCTTTGCCTGGCATCTGAATAGAGAAAGAGCTCTTAAATGTTTGAAAGTAAAGCATTTAAATTTGATTTAAAAAGTGAAGGGCATCTCTAGAATTAGAGGTTGCTATGGAGTATTGAAGTGTCAGCTTCAAAGGTCATTGCCTGTACAATAGAAACACATCACTATAGATGTCTATCAATATGTTCAGGGCAGTGTAGGGAGGACGGAGCCAGACTCTGCTCAGTGTCATCCAGTGACAGGACAAGAGGCAATGGGAGCAAGTTGGAGCACAAGAGGTTGAGGGGAAACACAAGGAAGAACTTGTTCCCAGTGAGGGTGCCAGAGCCTGGCAGGGGCTGCCCAGGGGGGTTGTGGAGTCTCCTGCTCTGGAGACATTCCAGCCCCCCCTGGATCTGTTCCTGGGTGACCTGTCTAGGTGATCCTGCCCTGATTCTAATAAGTGTAATCACTAGCAAATAATTTCATTTTCACTTTCATCATGGCACTTCAGAGTATTTAAAAGAGACATATATTTTGATAATAGGGTGGGGAGAGAAAGGGGAAATAAACTTTACATGAGCAGTCTTACCTTGGTTATCTTCTGAGACACCTGGATGTGAGAGATCTAAGAGGATCTGTTCATGAGGTACTTTAGGATCATAGATATGTAGCTTTGCACCTTCATCCATTAAATACTTGCTAATGTAGATACTGGATGATTCTCTAGGGAAGGGAATCAAGTAGTTAAAGAACCAGGTGGCATGTTCTGTGTAATGAAAGTATTTCAGTGCCATAATACATATATTTATACATATAGATACATAATGCCAGCTTTTGCCAGAGCTTTTGTACCAAGTTTACATTAACACAGTGGCAATCCATGCCAGCAAACTTGCAGTCTTGAGGGACATCAAGCAAAGTATGAAAACCAAGCCTATGTCTCTCTTCTTGAATCATACAATGATATGACCCAGGATTCCTGCTGACCTTAATTAACACATCAAGCTCATCATCATTCATAAATCATTAAAATCATATAATTTGTATCAAGTTTGAGCTTTACAGATAAAATAGAATTAACCACCTTTGGGAAGCAAAGCTGAAGCTTTGGCTTTCTAAAACAATTTAGAACCACATGCAAAAATGCTAGTGGCAAGGCTAGCATTAGTTAGCTGCTAAATGTAGGTAACCCACATTAGGGGCCTGAATTTGCTTTCTTACCTTGTGTCCCCAGTATCTTTTTTGAATGCAAACCCTAAAATAGCAATCTTCTTATCAGTGACAGTGTTGAACAAGCTGTCGATGATGCGGGAAGCAAATCTCCTCCTCTGATAATCATTCATGTCTATTACCTGAAATGAGGCAAAAATGAGATGACAAAAGGGAGCTCTTCTCAACTATCAACAGATTCTATCACCAATCAAGCTAAGCTACCCACACAAGTTTGAGGCTTAAAAACAGAAAGCTAAATATTTTTATTCTGTACCATAGGTAATCCAAAGGTTTGGTTATCCATTTGATAAATTAACTAAATTTGAGACAAATCCTATTTTAATCAGTGCCTGTAGATGCACAAACACAGATACTGTCAGGCATTGTCTAGTTCAAAGGCTAGAATTTTTTTTCCAGATTTTTTTTTTTTCTTTTCAAATGCCAGTGTTAGGCTGAGGGCCCAAAAATGTAAAAATAATCAACATTAAAAAATCTGCTCCTTAAAAATAGAAGGGATTACATGTTAAACTCAAAAGTTTAATGCCCAACAGCTGACTGGGAAGGAACACCACCCCTTCAAAAAGTAAGAAAACAAGTGAAGAACTTATACCTGTTGCCAGTAACGGGCTACTTCAGGCAAGTTCAGTGCCTCACAGAGGTACACTAAATTCAAGACATCCTTCTGGAAACAGCTACCTCCAAACCCTGAAAGGGAAAAAAAACTTATTTATAGGTGACTAAGGCTTGATTCTAACACTGTCTTTGGAATCATGCAGGTTTTGGCAATCACTGAAATAGTCAGCATTGTATTTTCTCCTCCAAGATTTCATTGCTAATAAGTGAAAACCTTAAATATCTCCAAGTCCAACTGCCAGACCTATTTTATAAGTTAAAGAAGCCTTAACATCTGGCTTCAGGCCCCACTGAGTTAAATGGAAGTTCTAATACAGTCTCAGGGAAATGCATGGTTAGGGGTTTTGGATTTATTACTACAGTTGGGTGGACAAGCTCCTGGGTTTGTTCTCCCTCCACCTAGAGATTTAGATGAGTATTTATCAAGATTCTAAAAAAAAAAATTCAAGTTTCTTCTCAAGATTAGGTTCTTTCTGCCCACATCTCCAACTGGATAACTAATTAATTGCCAAGGATCAAAGATCACCACAGATGACTAAGGGAGAACTGAAACAATTAGCAGAGGGTTCCTTGACCCTCCTTAACCCCTAGAACTTTGCTCAGGCTCAGAAGCAACACATTGTTGAAAGAATGATAATAATCATAATATATAATAGAAATTTTGATAATTTGCTTTTTGCTTTTCATTCTGACAGTGAAATAATAACATTGGAGTTTTTCCTTCTAGTGTCCCATGCAGATTAAACCATGCACTCAACTTTTAGTTTTCAGCTTGCCAGGGTCTGCAACAACCTCAAACCTAGACATTTCACCAGAAAATTCAGATTTATGCTAGTACTCTATAGCAATACTTTCACACATGCTGTGGAACATTTCAGAATGTCAGATCACTGACACTCTGCAGAGGAAGAAATGGAATTTTTTTCCCCCCCCATTTACCAACACTGGCTTTGAGAAACTTATTTCCAATTCTTTGGTCTGTTCCAATAGCTCTTGCAACTTCTTCAACATCTGCTCCTGTAGCTTCACACAGAGCACTGATTGAGTTAATGCTGCTGATTCTTTGGGCAAGGAAAGCATTAGCTGCCTGCAAATAAAAAAAACATAGTAAGGAAAACTTGATTCTGCTAGAAATCCTGATGCCCACAGACCAAAGGGAGTTACTACTGGGATACTTTAGTGTCTGTGTAACTCTGTTGAGATACAACATGGCAACAAACTAGTTTAATACATAAATGCCAGTTAATGGGAGCTAAGCAAAATAATGTAATGCTTCAGTTGCAGAAACTGAACTGCTTCATGGCAGCATCCAGTTTCTGCAGCAGTGCAGGTTTAATAATAATTAAATTATTATTAAATTAATAATATTATTATAATAACAAAGCAATAATTGTAAGAAACTGATTTTATGGAAAGTGGATATCAAATTTCTTTGCAGAGAGGGTGATTAGGCATTGGGATGGGCTGCCCAGGGAGCTGGTGCAGTCCCCATCCCTGGAGGTGTTTAAAAACTGTGTGGCTGTGGTGCTGGGGGACATGGTTTAGGGACCCTGGCAGTTAATGGCTGGACTGGATGATCTTAAAGGTCCCTTCCAGCCAAATGATTCTATGATATCATCTATTAGCTCAGCTAACTGGAAAAGATGAATATCCTGTAACATAAATACTGGTCCTCCCACCCAGCAGTGAGATCCTGCTTCTGAGCTGTCTCACTCAGCCCCTTTGCTCCTTGCCCACAGCAGCAGTGAGCTGTTACTAACCACTAACCAGTTTAGAAAGTTCTGACGACCAGGTATTGGTTGTGAGGATTTTTTCTTTGGGCACCCAGTGCTCATAAACAGCACACAGAGCACGAACAGCTTTCTGACCCTCTGGAGAATCATCTCCCCCAATCAGCACTCTGTCTGGGTTCTTCAGGTCCTTGATGGCTGTCCCTTCTGCAAGGAACTCTGGGTTGGACAGCACCTGTGGGCGCAGAAACGAACCAACGGATCAAGGCTGCTGGTGGCTTTTGGTGTTGATCTGTGTGTTTAAAGGTTGGTGGTGGCTTTTGGTGTTTAAACACACAGACCAACACCAAAAGCCACCAGCAGCCTTCAAAACACACAGCTCAAAGCTTGCAGTTACCTGCAAATCCAAGTCAGGCTTGGTGTTGGCATCAAAGATGCGCCGGATGCTCTCTGCAGCACGCACGGGCACTGTGCTCTTCTCAGTGACAATCTTGTAGCCATTGGAGTTCTGCACAATCCTCCTGGCACAAGCTTCAATGTATTTCAGATCAGCTGCTCGGCCTTTTCCCATCCCATAGGTCTTTGTTGGAGTGTTAACCTAGTTACAGACACGTGGAGAGGGAAGAAGTGTTGCAGGTCGCTCTGAAGAGGGACCAACAAGGTGAAACTGAAAAAGAATGAGACCTTTTCCTTCCCAGAGTCCAGTCTGCTTCTGCCCCAGAATTACTCTGGTTCCCATATCAGATGAACAGCCATTAGCTTTCTCAATTACCCATTTTGTCTTCTAAAGAAAGCTCACTGACTGCTATTCAAATACAATTTAAACAAAAGCAATTCAGAACAGCTTTGCAGGCTCTGGTGAAACATAGCCCTTATTCTGCAAGCAGGAGTAATTTTTTCATGATGACAGCTACCTTTTGTTTCCTGTCCCACATCAGGAGTGAAAAGAAATTCACTTCAAAACCTTGCAGCCAAGATTCACTGCAAAGTGGGTTTAAACCAAGTGTAGAGATACTGAGACCTGCTCTACCAAAATAAACAAAACAGGCAACGTGAGGGAAAACACATCCTTTAGATTAAGACAGAGGCTCCTTTTCATCACCAACTGAAAGAAGGGGCAACAACACAAAACACAACAGCATGTCTGAAGCCAAGGACAGGTGGCAATACATGGGCTGTATCAGTGGCAGTCATCCAGCCAAGTAGCATTCATTTTAGACTTAATGAACAGAGAAAAATACTACCAGAAAGAGAACTCTGTACTGAGGTGCCCCAACAAAAGGGGAGTTCAAGAAAAGAGAACTTGAATAACAACAAAAAAAAATCCTCAACTGTGGCATATCAAGTTGAATAGCAATCAGTTTTTAGACTGTGCATCAGGAACAGCCTTTTAGATCACAAAAGGTCACACTGTTCCACTGCATCCTCTTCCTAATGGTACCAACTGCTTAGAAATATTAAAGCTAGAAAACATTAAAGCCAGGCCCTCTGCCATTAATACATTTTAAAAGTTTCTAAAATAAGGCATCTTAATCAGTATGACTTTGCATCCCTATGTAGGAACTGTATCAATGTTGTTGAAGTCCCACAGATTTCTGCTCCAAGCCCTCATCATAATCTTGATTTTTCCAGCCTGTCCATTTCTCCAACATTCTACTGGCTGTAAGAAACAAGAATACTTTTCCCACAGTCCACAAAGAGCAAACTGCCACAGTGACATGGCATAGCTAACTTGAGTGTGTGGCAAAACAAAGGCCTCTTCCTAAGGTGAGCAACACAGTGATTTGGTAAGGAAAAAGAAACCTACACAACCCCCTTCTCCCTGTGAACTTACAGAAATAAACACAAGATCAGCTTCTCTAATGGCATCATCAATACTGGTGGAAAAGAAGAGGTTTCTTCCTCGACAGGATTCTACCACTTCTTTTAACCCTGGCTGAAAAAAAAAAAAAGCAGAGGGAAAAAAAAGGCAGTTATGGTTAATGCACCTAGAATAACAGTGAGCTGTACACCCAAACAAACATCTCACTTCAGATGCAGACTCAGTGGGGCATACTTTGTCTGCCAGGTGGAAAGCTTCTGTAGTTTTACATATGGGGAAAAAAAATAAGTCCTTTCTTATTCAAAACACTCAAAAGGTTGTTTTGAAACTTTCAGCCACACTGGATTGTTATTTGCACAACCAGATTTTAGGCTCCAATTATTCCCATGCTCAATTCTATTACTCTGAGCAACAAGCCAAGAAATGTTTAGAGTGATGTGAAGTAAATCCAAGAAGTTTGGATTCCCTGGGCCACAGATGACCCAGGTGGTCCCAACTTGCCTTTTCCCTCAGCTACACATGCCATGATCTCCCCAGCATCAGATCAGAAACACAGAACACAAAGAAGCCTTCCACCAAATCAGCAAGCCCAGATGCTGTGCAAGAAAGGCTGTGGAGAGAAGCTGGAGGATAAGACCACTCCTTGGGGCAGCCATCCAGCTTTGGACAGCTTATCATGGCACCACAGCTGCCTCATGGGAGAATCACAGGCACAATATGCTGAGATTCTCCCCAGAAACACATTATGCTGTCACACTTTCCTCTCCCTCAACACCTCCTCTCAGAAAGAGCAGCAGGACACCACATGCTCCTGAGAAATCCATAGTTAAATCATTTTGTAACCATTCTAATAAGATAAAGTTGTCATAAATTAAGAGAAGCCTTTCCTCTGGCAATCAGAGCTCCAACTTGGGACACACCCATCACCACCTACAGTGCCAGAAAGGCAAAGGTTCCCTGGAGGGCAACAGAGGAAAGCAAAGCAGAAGCTTTCTTAAGCAAAGTATTTCTGCTGTCTTTATGTCAAATACCTACTTAAAAGGAAAACAAAGGTCAGCACAAGCAGAACAATGTGTAACAACCCATCAGCTGTTCCAACTACCATCTGACTGGGATGTAACAGAAAGGCAGCCCAGCAGACATTTTCTAACACCAGAAAGGAAAAAAAAAATAAATACAAGAAACCTCACTGTGCAATGACTCAATTTCACAACTGTCTGAAAGAATTCTTGGCAGTTTTTGTACATTCTTTGTAAGCAAAGACACCATTCCAGGAAACAGATGTGAGGGATTGTTGGGGGTTTTTTTTGTTTTTTTTTGTTTTTTTTTTTTACTTTTTTTTTTTAAGAAAAGTACAAAACATGCCAAGACCAGCTCTGTGTTGTATTTTAACCCCAGGTGGCAAATCAGCATCCCCCAGCCACTCCCTCACTCTGCTGGGATAAGGGAGAGATCTGGAAGGGCAAAAGTGAGACAACCTGTGGGTTGAGATAAAGACAGTTTAATAGGCAAAGCAAAAACCACCCACACAAAGCAAAACAAGGGGTTCATTCACTGCTTCCCATGGGCAGGCAGGTGTTCAGCCATCTCCAGGACAGCAGGGATCCATCAATTTAAACTGTTCCTTGGGAAGACAAACACCAGCACTCTGAACATCCCCTCCTTCCTTCTTCCACAGCTCTATATGCTGAGCATGATGTCCTAAGCTAGGGAGTACCCCCTGTCCCAGCTGTGTCCCCTCCCATCTTGTGCACCCCCAGCCTACTCACTGGTGGGGTGGTGTGAGCAGCAGAACAGGCCTTGACTCTGTGTAATCACTGCTCAGCAATGGCCAAAACATCCTTGAATCAGCAGCATTGCTTCCAGCAAAAATCCAAAGCATAGCCCCATCCTGGCTGCTGGAGGGAAAATTCACTCTACCCCCCACAAAAGGAGCACACTAGGTCATTCAGTCTAAGTGTTTAGAGAAAACAAAGTTTGTTTTCTTAATCTTTATTCATGTCTTACCTGCTAATCTGAGCATTACACACATTTTCCTTTGAAAACATATGACAAAGGAGGTCTATTCTTCATCACTTAAAGAGTCACAGTACTGGCTTGGTTTTAAGATAAGAAAACTGCATTAGTATTACAGCATAGATTCAGAAGACTTCTTAAAGCAAAAGAATTACTGTTAGTACTGGGCAAAACACTTTGGGAGTCAAGTGAAGATTTACTTTTAGTTCCACTAAAGAAGAACTCAAAACATTTAAAAACTGTATCTCAAAAGAATGAAAGACAAAGAGACCTATTCTTCAAGGATGAAAAATAACAGGTGCTAAGAGAAATAACATAGAAAAGTGTTTTGTACATCTTCAAATTAAAGGAATTATGTAATGAAATAATGACAGTGTGATACATTTAAACAATCATTTTATCTGGTTAGCCTTCCCATGCCAGATAGGAGTTGTATGGAACAAGGGAATCAGGAACATGATTGTCTCCATCCTACAACATGGTTAAGCAAAGATTGGATTCTAGCAGTGTTCAATATGGCAATAAAGCTTACCACTTGCTACTACACATTCATGTTGTGCTACAACACAGCAGACAGCAATTATAACTGAGAAAATTAACTACACTATGATTAAACTGGTTCCCAAAAGAAAGTCAGTGCATTTTAGCATGCTTCACTACATACACAACTGTATTTTTCCTTACTTAGTCTGTGAAGACCTGTCTGCACCAGACACATCAGTTCAAAAATCTAGTTTAATGAGCAGCAGGGACAAGCAGCTGTTCCAGAACAGTCTTTCTGAAGGACATAACTGCACTATACTCATCAAGTTTCAGAAGCGGGCCATCCAGAAGCACCATGCAGTGGGAGGGAAGCAAGCACAACACTGTCTGGGAAGAAGAGACAGCAGTGAGACAAGTTCACCTCATAGATTGGGAGAGTATCCGAATTCCAGGCATTGATTCTGGCCTCATTTACATCCACAACTGTAACTTTGATGCTGGGACACATCTGTGCAATAACACTGCAGGTTGGCCCACCAACATAACCAGCACCAATGCAGCAAATCTTCTTAATTTCAAACATGATTCCTAGAAAGAAAAAAAAAAGAAAAAAAGAAGAAAAAAAAGATAAATAAGAGTAAAGTGAAAGCTCTGTACAACAATCCAAGGCAGGGGGGTTGGACTAGATGATCTTCTAGGTCCCTTCCAACCCCTAACATTCTGTGGTTCTGTGAATCAGAGGAGAATTAATGATCTGAGATTTTTATCATGCCCCAGAGAAACGTTTTCTCACAGCTGATCTCTTGAAGGCCCCGCAGCGCCTCGGTGCTGCCCGGGAAGGCTGAGGAGCCAGCCCCGCTCCGGCAGCGCCAGCACACGCAGGCCCCCGAGGAAGCGCTTGGTTCTCTGTGGTCGCTTTGAAGCCTGCCAGCGTAAATACCACCCCCTCGGGCCGAGGAAACGCTGATGCCGCGATAGTCCCCGGCGTGAGCGGAACCCGCTGCTGCAGGCGGCCGGGGCAGGGCCGGGAGCAGCCCCAGGGGGCAGAGCCGCGCTCCGCCGGGACCCCCCGCTCCGCTCCCCGAGCACCTCGGCCAGGAAAGGCGCCTCCAGCGCCCAGGCCGCGGCTCCCGCCTCCTCCTCGGTGGAGCAGACCCCGCTCCTCCTCATGCGCTTCGGGCGAGGGCCGACCTCTCTTGGTTCCATCCCCGGCGGGAAGATTCCCGAGAGCCGCGGTGGTTCCCCGGCGGCTCCCCGGGAGAGCCCCCCCACCGCCACAGCGAGCCCCCCCGATGAAAGCAACGGGAGGACCCGCGGCGAACAACCGCAGCCCCGAGACTTACTGCGGGCGGGGTGTCCCGCCGCCACGGATCGAACGGAAGGGCTGCGGGGGTGATGCTCGGTGACCTCAAGACGATGCTCCCCTACCAGCGCGGCGGCGGCACACGGCTATTTAAAGAGCCACCCTGGGGGCCAAGGCGGCTGCCTCATCCCGGGAACGCCGAGAGAGGCGGATCCCGCTTCTTGCCTTCAATCAGGGGCGGAGGCCGGCGAGGAACCCGCCCCGCCCCGCAGTTCCCGCCCACCCCGCAATCCCCGCCCCGCAGTCCCCGCCCCGCCGCCCCGCCGGCGAATGGGAGCGGGACACCTCAGGAGATGCCCCGGCCGCGCAGCCCAAGCCCGGCCCCGGGCCCAGCCCCGCCACCGCCCGGGCAGCTGAGGGGCCGCAGGGTCCCCGGGCCCGCCTGGCACCTCCGCGAACTGGCCCCAGCCAGGGCCGGCTACTGGGCGGGCCCGGCCGCGGTGACTTCCCGCAGCGCTGAGGGGACCGGGCTCCTGTTTTCCTCTTGTGCTTAAAAATTAGGTGAATGATATATGCGTGTCCTTATTAACAACGCAAATAAAATATAGCCTTGTTCTCATATGGCATTTTTGTCCGTAGATGTTGAAGTATATTGAAAATAAATTGGAATGTGGTTTATATTTTATTCGGTTCCTACTTTACTCTGGAGAGCTGATCTTTCCCTAGAAGAATTTGTACCTATTTAGTGAGTACACACTCTAACTCAGTGGTCCCTTAGAAATGGTGCTGTAAAATATGTGTATTTCTGCTGAAAGAGGTTTGCACTCAGTGCAGGATCCTGGAGGAGTCAGTGGGGTTGGCCAAGGAACTGCCTGGCAGAGGTGCAGGGTTCATCATGTTTATCCTGAAGTAAAAACAAGTAGTGCCTTGTCTCACTGCTTACTGGCACAGATGTCTCAATTTTGAACACATCCTTTTTTTTCTGAGGAAGCCTAGGCAAAGCAAGTAGAAGCTTGGTGATGTCTCACTACCAAGTCAGTCTTACCTGAAGCATGACCTTCAAAACCTCTTGTCTATCTCCTCAGCTCTCAGGACAGCCACAAATACACATTTGTCCTACTGAGAACTTTCCCTCATCCCTCTGTATGTGCCTGCTGCTCCTGGCAAGGTCAATCCCCCTCTGATCCTTGCATCAGTGAGGGGTTTCCACTCCCCAAACGAAGCTGTGTGCATTGCAGGCTGGGTCAGAAGTTTCACTGTAGATTTCACTGCAGTGGTCATTTTTGTTCAGGTAAATTCCTGTGTTATTTTGGAATGAAAATGGAGAGAGTTGCAGGTAGGACTGATGAGACACTGTTCAGGATATTTACATTTGAAAGAGTGTCATTTGCATACTAATTTAACTGTAAGTAATCTGTCCTTCCCAGAGCACTCTTGCTTACCCCTGCCAGGAGGCTGTCTCTTCAGACCCTGATATTAAACAGCCTGAACTGTGTCCAAGAAGGGTGATTATCACAACTCATCCACACCTGCTCCAAAGGCATTTTTAGAGGTGTTTGTATATTAAAATATACAATATATATCTGGGCTACAGATACACATCAAATAAGAGTATTAGGGGATAGACTGATGCTGAGAGTGAGCAATCCCTTTGCTGTATGCTCTCACAGACCTGACCTTCAGTGTGTGCTCAAAGGCTAACACCAGCAGGATCAAGCAGTCCAAAGACTGCTCTGTTCCAAAAGCTTGGCCAAAGAGAGTGGGAATGTCTTTTTAATATAATGGCTCAATGTTTAGATTTTATACCAGCATGGGATTGGGCCCTACTTTCTCCTCTCTGCCTGGAAAAGAGGGGGGTGGGCTCAAGGCCACATCTCTGCCTTACCACAAATCACCAAGGGTGAGCTGAATGCCAAAGGTGGGTGGAGGGGACAGTCTTCTTCACCTCTCCTGTACAGCCCATTATGCAAGGGAGAAATAATGCTTTATGAAGGATTTGTGTGATGAGAGGAAGGGAAGAAAGAGCAAGTAAGTGCACAATTGCACAATCTCCTGGCTGGCACCTGGTACTGGAAATGAGAGGAAAAGCCAGCAAGGAACCCTAGATGTGAAAGAAGTTTTGTATCATACCTAGGGGGTGTTTAATGTCAGACTAATCCTCCACCAGATTTAGCTGATCATTAACTAAACAGAGCTGTGTTTGTGCAATCAATGTCTGACACTGACATCTGACACAGATTCAACAACCACCATTGTCTGTCAAGCCCTTGGGTTAAGTTCTGACACAGCACAACCAGGAGGCAACCCCACAAGGAACAAACTGGGAAATCTGAGCTCCTGGGCAACAGTCCCAGGCTGAGGCACCAAAGTGAGCAGAAGAAGGATGGATGGAAGGAATCTAAAGAGATGACACAGGAGAATGCCTCTCAAACCCTGTTCTTTCAGTTCCTGCCTGACAATGTTTTGGTTGAAAGTACATGACCTTCCTCCCATTAGATTATTTCAACCTCTCAGTATACACAGAAATTATTCACACTTCCTCCCAGGCACGATTACATTTGACAACTTATCTATTGTTTAGTAAATACCTTTTTTTTTTGTTGTTTTTTTTTCCCCTGCCTTCTGATGTTCCAGAAGCCACACGAATGACACCAGACATCAAAGCTGTGCCTTCAAATCAAAGCAGTGCTGTGGGCAGCAGCATTGTTTTCCTGCACATGGAGCATGCTCAATCTCCCAGAAGAAGAGTCATTTCAGGCATAACAATAACAGCCCTTTCAATAAAACAATAAGGAGGCCTTAAATGCTAAAACTAATGCAGTGGAAGTTAAGAGCAGCCAGATAAGGCTCTGCTTTTCATTACAGCCCTAATGCAGAGAAATCATCTTGCAGCTGACTTCTCTGAAGGGTTTCAGTCAGCTGAGTTGTCCCATTGTTTTAACAGTTGTTCATATAAAATAAAGTGAAGGTTTGAAGGCTGCTACAGTAGAGCTAAATGCTGATTTGGTTTAATCTCTTCAGAGATTAAATTTAAATTCTGATTCTCTGGTATTTATTACCACTAACTCTGGACAGTTGTAGATTGTTTTAAATGCTTATGCTTCCCTGGTCTTTATTTTTTTTCCCTTGGATTAACATAGAAATCTCCAATGTGGATCTGAGCTGGTGCTGAGGCAGTGCTCAGCTTTGCATGCTCTACTGCCAGAGGAGGAAGAGTGCTGAGCTCCATGGGAGGAAGCAGCAGGTCTCTGCTATGTCCACATGCTGCCTTGGATCCACTGGAGCATCTTCCCTCGTAAGGACAGCCCCTGGTCCAACCCTGCCAAGAATGGGACTAGAAAACAGATTACAAGTCTGAAAGTAGTAGGAACTGATCTAAAATGAAGTGGCATAACCAGCATATTTGGCCCGTGGTGTTACTTTTCTTAACTGTATTATTTCTAACTTCCTAGGTTGCCTAGCTGCTCTGAAGAGCAAAAAAGACATTGATATTGGCCAAAGTGTCTTCAAACATTGAAAGCTGCTTATAATTTGTTCTGACTTGCTTGAGACACATACAGAAGGCAAGAGTCCATTAGAAAAATCAGAATTTGTTTTAAAGGTTACACAGATGACATGTTATTATTACCCATGCTTATTTAGATCACTTCAAATTACCTTAGAGATTGAGAGGCTGGTGCAGTCCTGCATCTTACACAGAGACTAAGAGACAGAGACAAAATGTTATTAACGATTGCTATTTATTTTGTTAAGTCAATAAAAAGTGCATAGTACAAGCCCTTTATCCCAATCCAAGTACTCAGTAAAAGATTACCAGGAAACTGCAAATGGCACAGATGATTTTTTTTTTGTTTGTTTGGCATAATTCAGACATTTTAAACCACCAATTTACATTGGGTACATCACATCATCACTCTTCTTTTTTTCAATCATGAACATGACAAGGCTAAGTGATCTGCAGACAATGCATGAATACATATTATTTCTCATTTCAGAGTATCATAACTGTGTTAAGCAGACTCTAAAAATACTATTGTTTTAAGAAAGTTGTAAGCTAAGGTATAATTGTAAACTTCCCTCTGGATTTCCCAAGTTGCTACACTTGCATCTCTTACTAACCAAGCTTAAAACCCTCACCAGAGAATTAGTCATATCCTGAAGCTTCACAGACCACTAATTTCTTCCACACTTCTCAACACCATAAACATCTGTAACCATGATACAATTACTTCATCAGAAAGTGCATCACTAAAGGCCAGATTTCTGCCACCCTTACTAAAGCTGCTACTAGTACATTATCTCAGAGTAGTCCCACAAACCTCAGTGCAACTACTTGATGAGTAAGGCACTATTTAACACGAATAAGAGTGGCAAAATACAGTCCTGCAGTAAGCTACTTGGATTTTAATTAGGAGTGGTGATCTGAAGTTTCTATCTTGGAGAGAGTATCTGAATTTAAAAGGCATACATTTTGATGTGGGATAGTGGCCTGGCTCTTTAGTAAAACATTTTACAATAAAATATTTCCAATTTTTTTTTTTCTTTTACATAGAAAATTTAAAATAGCAATTTACATGAGGAAAGCATACATGTATAAAATCACTGGGACAATTACTTAGAGGAATTTCAAGCAAAGGCAGTTCCTTTAATGTAAAACACAACATCACTCTGAACTAGAAGTTCATTTGCCAAGACTGGGTGCACGTGGTGAGATTTGTAAATACACAGACATTTAAATACAGTGAGACTGATCCCCAGAAGTGAGGAGTGTCTGCTGTAAACCTCACCAACTTCCATTAGGATGAGAAGTGGTGCTCTGTCTAAAATGAAGCCTGTTTCAGTTGGCTTTTTAATCAATTGGAGGCCTGTTTTATGCATCCAATAGAGAAGAATTCTGGCCAAAAATCCTTGGAGAAATGTCAGTGTAGGAGATCCATATATTTCCTTGTTGGCTCAATACAATGATGCTGTATTACCTGTTCTGTTCAAAACAGGATCCCAAACAGAAATGTACATGGAAGGCAAAAAGCAAGCACAGTCAGACTGCTTGTCCCAGTGACATCTTTACACAGTGTTTGTGGCCTGTACACCATTAGATGTAGTAGGATAAATTCTCTCAGCTTCTCAGCTGCAGCTCCACTGCTTCACATTGCACTGCACTCGTGTCACTGACAGCACCTCACCCCATCTTTTTTTTTTAATATTTTTTTTTACATATGCTCCTATGCTTGGGAGCACACTACTCCACAGAAATTCAAAAGGGCAGTTACATCCAATTACAGAAGCCTTTCTTCAGGTCAACAATGTACCTTTACAAGGAGGCTTAGCTGGCCTGCCATTTGCCCTGAGGAGGAATCACAGAATCACAGAGTGTCAGGGGTTGGGAGGGAGCTAGAAGAGCATCTAGTCCAACCCCCCTGACAGAGCAGGGGCACCTAGACCAAGTCACCCAGGAACAGATCCAGGGGGGGCTGGAATGTCTCCAGAGCAGGAGACTC
>JAOEGS010018970.1:14408-25174 GCA_025447755.1 Corythornis vintsioides
AAAACTTGTACAAGTTTGGCTGATATTTTTCTTCTGTTTTCTACTATGTATTGGAATGATTCTTGAGTTAAAACTAAAAGAAGCAAACATGAGCATTTGAAAAGACACTTTCCCTTTTTATAACTTTGGGAATTGTTTTATATATTTTCGAGATAACAATTCCAACCTTGTTCATTGATTTTTTGACTATGCAGGAGGTGTATAATATACAGCAGATAAAACTTGTAAAGATATTCTGCTAGGTAATTTAAATTCTAGTTTCTCTTTCATCCTTTATGTGGTTTGAGTTTCTTATTCCAGCAGGGAAACAACTGGTAAATATTTTAGTTTTATTAGGCAGAGGAAATAGTGTCCTACTCATTTATGGTAAATGTAATGTGCAAAGATTTCTGCTGATCTCAAAATGCCTGGCTTTGACAGATTCTTCCTATATTTCACAGTTTTGCCAAATATGCTAGAATCAGGTTATGCTTGAAAAGGATAGGAATAGTGTACCTCTAGGAAATAAAATACTCCTTATTTTCTGCATCTATACCAACAGGAAAGCATCAACAGATTCACATTGGTGTTAAGGTTTCTTCACAATGCTTGACAATGCAAAGTATCAGGCATCTGATATATAATATTAGGTACTATCTGACATATAATATTAGGTACTCTCTGGGGGCAATTGTGTGAAGCATATACTCAGCACAGGCAGATAAATCTGGAGGGACACCACTATGCTCAGATATATTACCTGAATATTACCATATTATTATAATGACTCTCACCTGCTTGTCCTGTATGTGCTGCAGATGTTCTGCTCCACAACCTTCCTTGGCACTGAGGTCAAACTGGTTCCATTTCTTGGAGATAGATGGGTCTCACATTTGCTGAGCTCCAGTCAACTTGGAACTCCTTGATTAACCAGGACTGCTGGTTAGCCAAGCCCTTGTTTCTTATCATAAACACTTAACCCTATCATTACCATCATTTTTATCACTGATATAGACAGTGGGATGGAGGCACCATCAGCAAATTTGCAGCTGACACCAAGCTGAGTGGTGTTGATAAACCAGAGGAACAGGATATCATCCAGCAGGACCTGGATAGGCTGGAGAGGTGGGCCCAGGTGAACCTCATGACTTTCAACAAGAGCAAATGCAGGGTCCTTCACCTGGGTCAGAACAACCCTCACTATCAATCCAGGCTGGGGGATGAGGTGATAGAGAGCAGCCCTGCAGAAAAGGACTTGGGGGTGCTGATAGTTGAGAAGCTGGACATGAGCATCTAGTGTGTGCTTGCAGCCCAGAATAGTCCATAGTCAAGAATTCAGGAGTGAAAATACAGCTTTTCCACAAAACATAGATTAATCTTTGTGAGATGATTCTCTGAAATCAAAAAGTTATTCTCACTATCATGGCAGTCCATCAGACTGTACAGGTTTTATTAATATCATAGAATGTCAGGGGCTGGAAGAGACCTAGAAAGATCATCTAGTCCAACCCCTCTGCCAGAGCAGGGGCACCTAGACCAGATCACACAGGAACACATCCAGGTGAGTTTTGAATATCTCCAGAGCAGGAGACTCCACAACCTCCCTGGGCAGCCTGTTCCAGTGTCTGGCACCCTCACAGTGAAAAAATTCCTCCTCATGTTTACATGAAACTTCCTATGCCTCAGCTTCCACCCATTGCTCCTTGTTCTGTCATCGGGCATCACCAAGCAGAGTCTGGCTCCATCCTCCCTACACTGCCCTGAACATCTTGACAGACACTGCTGAGCTCCCCCCTCAGTCTCCTCTTCCCCAGGCTAAAGAGCCCCAGCTCTCTGAGCCTCTCCTCAGCAGGGAGATCTCCACTCCCTGCAGCATCTTCGTGCCCTGTGCTGGACTCACTTGAGCAATTCTCTGTCCCTCTTGAACTTGGGGGCTAGAACTGGACACAATACTCCAGATGCAGAGTAGAGGGGCAGGAGAACCATTGACTACAACTCTCTAGCTTCTTTCCTTCAACCAGTTCCCAATCCCAATATATTTTTCTTCTTCAATTTTCTATACCGAAATCAGTAGAACTTTGTGCCCAGGAGAGAGCAGCTCTTTGTGAATGATGGCTCTATACTATGGCTACATGTGTATGTAGCAAAAAATGGAAATTACAGCCTGGCAAAAGTCATACAGGAGACACAGCCACATTGTTGAAGAAATTTAAAGGTACTGCTTTAGCAGCTACAAAATATTAATATATTTATGTTTCCTCTACTAGTAAGAATATTATAAATACTGCTCTTTCGCTATTAATTAGAAATAAAAATGAATTGTTCAGCACCATGTTTTGAAAGTAAAATTGAGACAAAATTTAGAAACTTATCTGGAGTTTTTTTTTACTATTTTATTTTCTCAAGCCTTAAAATTACACTAATGCTTTTCTCTTTTTTCTTTTTTTTTTTTTCTCTTTTATTTTTTCCTTCATTGTACCTAAAGACTGCACACAAGAAACATTTGGGGAATAACTAAAAGAAACACCCACACAAGGGAGCAAGAATCCACAGCTTATATTGATTCTGGCATTTTCCCATGTTCCAACCAAATGAACAAGCCACAGGTGCAACCAGAAAGAGCAGGTGATCCAAACAAACTGTTATTGTGATGGGAATAAATATGATTTTTTGTCCATAATGTATTCATCTCAAGGCACATTGGTGCATCTGTTATGTATTTACCAGCAGTGTTCATTTCTTCCAGCAATTTTAAATGAATGTAAATCTCTGAATTTATACACCTTAAAGATATATTCAACAGCTTTTTCATTTCTGATTTCCATGTCTAGAATTTTAGACCTATTAATCTAATAGTAAAACTAACATGCAGTAACATAAGCAAGTCATGTGTTTATAGACTCATTATTCAACAACAGTCACCCAGGGAGATGAGAGTTAGGAAGATATGCCAAAATTTCAGTACAAGTATCACATTATATAATGACTTCTCTTCAAATTTCAGTTGCTTTCCATGTGGTTGCTCCCAGCATTGTTATAAATGTCAATGAAGGCAGCCTGGACAATAACCTCAGGTGAAAGTCTCCACACTGTAATGCTCTAAACTTGGAGGATACTTTAGCAAGAGTGAAAGGAGGAGCAGTGATGAAACAGCTCTGTAGATATCCCACAAAAGTTCCCTTTTTTCCCCAAAGTTCTGAAACAATGACAGGGTAGAATATGTAAAATGAGAGAAACTAAGGTTTCTTCATGGAAATTTCCTCCCAAAATTCCTTCAACTCCTGGAAGAAGAGCAGCACTGATGGGAGAAGGTTGCTCATGGCTCAAACACAACTGGCTTACAACAGTGGTTCTGTAGTTTGAAGAGTAAGCTGAGAGATGGATTTTTATATCCATAACAAAAGAGGGTTGAGAAACAATCTTATGCCCAGCAAAGCTTCCTAATGAGAAGGTATAAAGAAGACAGGCCAGATTCAACAGTGAACAGAATGAAGTCATGAAGCAAGTTGGAACACGTGAAATTCTGTCACAAAAGAGAAAAATAATACTGATGTGGGTGCATAAATAATACTGAGTGAGGGTACACACCAGGAATATTGATTTATTTGCACATGTCCTTGTTCAACTTGCTACCATTGGATGTACTTTGGGTAAGGCTTTGGACAAAAGATCTCCATAGGTCCTGGAAAAATCGACAAGATTTTGTGTTTCTAAGAAAGGAAAACAGGGGTTTTTTTTAATATGGTTTTTTTTAAGACCAGAAAACTTGAAGACAGCTTATACTAGAAGGCAGAGGCAGGACAGAGAGTAAGAATGAGACATGAAGTGGATGAAGACAAAACATGGTCATGAAGAAAATAAGCAGATATTCTTCTGTTTCAATAGTTTGAAATGTTATTAATTTTATCTTATTAGCCTCATGAAAAGCAAACAGAATCATTCTAGTGCTAAATAAAAACTTTAGATCTACAGTTTGCCAGTTTTATCCCAAATTGTGTCACAGGTTAACCTGGTTTGATGTTGATTTCTTTTATAACGAATTAAAGTCATAAGGATTAACTTGTAGCTGCAATACATTACTTAGAAGTAAACATTAAGCTGGTGACAAACCTACACCTAAGCCTTTAATCTGTTTCTCTAGGAAATCTTTATATAATCTCAGTTTTCCTATTTGCATAAGAGAAACTATGAAGCTGCAGAACAATTCAGGTAACTGTTGCTGTTAATACTGTGGATTCAGAGGCAGAATTTTTAATTTTTTTTAATTATTATGACTTCCCTTCTCAAATACCTAAGTCTTTTGTTTATCTCCCTTGAGCACCAGCATACATTGACTCCAAAAGGAGCTAATTCATGTCCTTTGGGTCAGTCATTTCTACAGGTTTATTTGATGTATGCAGTGTTTTACAAGCTCTCTAAAAGAAAATTTGCAAAGAGCAGCAACTGCGAGGCTGCAATGGAAATTGCAGAGGCAGCAGACAGTACAAATGAGAAAGCATAGGGGAAAAAGTACCCAGGGCTTAGCCAGGTCCCTGTTAGAAGTTTCAGGTCTTAAATAGCTAGAGAAGCAAGTAAAGAAAACAGATATTTGAAAATAATTATATTTTTTAATGATTTTTTCAATTTTATTATTGAGTAAATAAATCTATTATGTATTAGTTTTTAAAATCATCCAGTTAAAAAAAAAATGAAAGTTTGCAGTGGCCCTTTAAATTGCCAGCCAAACATTAAGGTATTTAAAAAGAACAAAAACAAAACAACGACAAAAAATATATTCTGGTCATTTGCTTCCTTATGATTGTTATGCCCTATTCCATTTTATATATGGGCTCTGTGATTTATTGACATCCAGTACAAATGGTTCTTTATTTTCTATTCATCCTAACCTTGGTCAAATAATACCACCCTACTTCTCTTCACAATATTTTCCTAATATCTCAGCTCATTTAATTCTATTGATCCACTGAAGAGTATAATGGCAATGAAACTGGAATTAATAGCACCTCCCTTCTCCAATGCTAAGAGCTTTCCTTAGTCTGTGGACCATCACACAAAATCATAAAAGTAGACAAAAAGCAGACTGACCTTTAACAGCTACTATTGTGTTGCAAAATTCAGCAAAGCCCAGAACATCATTTTCAGTTTTATGGCACTGTTTTCTTAAATAATAAGGGGAATGTTGGCAGGGAGGAGGAACTGACCCCTGTTCAACATTTACTTAAACAGAATTGGCATTAATAGAGTATTCTGTCAAAAATTCGAGCCCAAGAAAATGTATGGCTTTGTCCACAGCAGCAGCTATCTTAGTAGATTGCACTGTCACTGCTTCACACAAAGAGCATTGCAACACCATTAGTGGACATAAATAATGCACAAGCTCTTATGCAGTACTCAGCTAAGTGCATGGAAACCTTGGGCTCCCGTTGTCAGAAATTCAATGGATTAGTACCTAGATTTATTTTAAGTCTGTAAAGCACTTTGTTCTTGACAGCGTTCAAAGTAGAAAGAGTGCTATCCTGAATGTGCATCTTAATACTGTCATTCTTGGAAGAATAGATGAAATATGGGATGCAATACTTCTTTTTAATATTTAAAAGTTTTCACTGAGTGGACGGAGTGCACACATACCCGCACATATATACATATATAGCTGTCTGTGCATTTGTGGATGTGTTTTTACTAACACAGTAACCACTGGTTAATTTATTTATCTGGAAATGCAATGTAATTTTACTAAGGAAGAGCAGCATTGTAATTGCAGATTATGAAAACAAATACTGGAAAATATATGACCATGAATACCTGTTTTTCTTTGTGATGGATGTACTCTCTGTCAGATTCCTATATAAATATCAGTTACAGTTCCATTACCACACAAGGTATTTAGCTTCTACAATAAGCATTACTGAGATGATATGGGTAACTGAGATGATAATGAATATCTGGATATAATTACTAATATTGAGAACTCAGTAAATCCTTACCTAGCACATATAAAATAAAATCACGATATTTTGTTTTTTTCAAGTTTGCAATGAATTCCCAACTTCCTAGTATAAAACACAGCAAAACACACACGAAAACTTTCAAAACCATCATGTGAAATATGTTCAAGAACTGGCTTCACAGCAATAGGCACTGTGAGGTCTGTTTGCCTCTCCATGTTCTGCAGAGTTAAGCATGATAATCCCCATGCATTGAAAGGATAACAGGACCCTTTGTGTAGATTAAAAGCAGTTTTCTATTGATATCAGGGTGGTAATGCAAGAACAGCAATATCTCATGTGAAGGTCAATCTTTCACAATGCCACGAAGACATAAAATCTTCATTTGAAATAATAACAGTTACCTTTTCTCTTTGCCTGCATGGTCCATGAATTCCCACACAATTCATTGAGCTAGCAGTCAATGAAGTCTTCGTTATTGAGACCAGTGATTTAAAAGTCACACCAGAAATGCCTATTTGGAATAAAAATAAATGCCAAATTTCAGAAATCTTGGTGGAATTTGAAATATGCTAAAAATACATTGCAATACCTGCACAGTAACTTCTGAAACAGAAAACTCAGAATTGATTTGTTGCCAACTTTTTGATAACTGTGGCAAACCCTCATCCAAAGGAAAATGAACTGTTAATCCCTTGAACTCCTGTTAAATATATGAGCTTGTCTATTCAGCATGAAAAGTTCTCAACAAGTTTGGGGGTATTGTAGTGTGTATAGCCTCATGTTCTAATTGTAGTAGAATTTCTTTTAAAGCTGTTCCCCGAGTCCTCTGAGCTGTAGCTCACAAAGGAAAGCTCCTCAAGTGAAAGAAAAAAGATATAATAAACAAAAGACATAGGTGAGAGGAGAATGAGGAAAGGAGGGGTGAAACAGAAATAGAGTGAAATAGGTGAGATAGAGTGAAACAGGACAGGGAGGAGACATGAAGGGAAAGGAAAAGTAAGACAGAGAAAAAAAGTGAGTAGTTAAAAGATAAAAAAAAGGGAAAGGGGAGAAAATAGGGGAAAAAAAGTGGGGAGGATAAAAAAGGGAGGAGAAAAGTGAAAGAGGAAAGGGAAGGGGAAAGGGAAAGGGAAAGGGAAAGGGAAAGGGAAAGGGAAAGGGAAAGGGAAAGGGAAAGGGAAAGGGAAAGGGAAAGGGGAGGGGAAAGAAATAGAAATAAGTATATTCCCAAATTCCAGGATGACTACTGTGCAAAATATGAATTAGGGTTTAGTTATGCTTTAATATAAACTCTTTAAACGCCTCATCATGAAGCCTGAAAATACTGAAAGTTGCGCTAGAGAATTGGGTCTCAAATGCGGGCTGTGCTCCTGCCACACAACAGGTAGCGAGCAGCAAAAATGGGATGTAAAGAGCCGATCAATAGGTGGCGCTTTGGGATCTCCGTCAGCCCAGCTCAGGCTGGGGAAAACTGTTTCACAAGTGGTTTTGAAATACATATGTTACTCTTAAAAACTTGCATTCCTTATGAAAGAAAAGGGAAATTTTGATTAGTTTCTAGACTTGGGGTTTTTTTCAGTGCTATAGGAGAGCTGACGAACTTATACCAGAGCTGCACAAATCATGGGATTAATGACTTTGGTACAGACTTTTATGTTTTCCACTGTTATTGAGAAACTTAATCTCTCTAATCCCTTGGTTAGTATAGTTTTTATTTGTTTGGGTTTGGTTTTGTTTTGTTTGGGTTTTTTTTAATTAGGAAGTGATCTAATTTTAAAAGAAACACAGTTTTATGATGTGGCCATATTACTGCTGACCTCATCAGAGTTTTTAAAATTTTATATGTAAAATCTCTATTGTTGGAACTGTTTCTCTACACAATTACAGTTTTTGATATGAAAAAAATGACCAGTATAGATCTCTGACTTTGTTTTTCTTTCCTTAATGAAAAAATCATTTTCCCAACTGTTATATATCTTATTAAAATGACATTTGAATATGTAAACAAGGGGAAGCTGGAGCACAAGAAGTTCCACCTCAACATGAGGAAGAACTTCTTTACTGTAAGGGTCACAGACACTGGAAGGGGCTTCCCAGAGGTTGTGGAATCTCCTTCTCTGGAGATTTTCCAGACCCACCTGGGTATGTTCCTGTGTGCCCTGTGCTAGATTAGATTATAGTCTGTGGGGGGTTGGATTTGAAGATCTCCAGGGTCCCTTCCAACCCCTGACATCTTGTGAACAGGCTGCTTGTTGGTTACCTATGCATTCCTCTTCTTGTATTGAATATTGAATATATTTGTATTTTAATACTGAAAATATTAAAATAAAATATGCTAACTGGAAGCCTGAAATGCAGTTTCAGCCATAAAATTTATTTGTGCATCTGCATTTCAAAGATTTCACTTTTGTTTCATTAAGACAGAAAAGGGATCTCTTCCTTGACAACAGAGAGTTTTTTAACACTCTGGATTACATCCACAACTAGTACAAAGTACATAATCATCTATACACATGTGCACACAAGGGCACGTTGTATATTCATATACAGAACCCCATTATTGCCAAAGTAGAGTTATTTTAAAAGCAAAGAGATAATTGATTAGAAGTGCAAGGCATTTTCTATTGCTGGAAGGCAAAGTAAAGTTTCTTATCTAGCTTCTGTTATCAATATCTTAAAATACAAACTACATTTCAAGAGCAAAATTATGATATCAGATAAGAAGTTTCAGCCGTAACTGAGAGTTTTGCATTGATTAAGAACTGAAGTTGGAAGGTAAAAACAGCTTTTGTTTTAAGAAAAAGGCTGTTTTCAAGGAGGTTGTCCCTCATCATGGAAATCACAAAAGTGAAGATCAAGTGGTTTCTAATGTTAATAAGTAGAACAGTGAATGGCAATATCTTCATTTTGTGGTGTTGCTCCATACACTGTTTATTTGAAGTAAAATACCAGATAAAAAAAATAATTCATGCCACTGATTCCCAAATTCCCGTCAGTTAAAATTAGCAGATAATAAAAAAATCTGAGAAAAAGCTAAAAGTGCAGTTATGGTTGGTTTGAAATACAGCAAGGAATAACAAAATGGTTGAGGTTGGAAGGGCACTCTGGAGATCATCTTGTCCAGCTCCCTAGCTCAATCATGACCATCTAGATTCAGTTGCCCAGGTCTGTCTCCAGATGGTTTTTTAGTATCTCCAATGATGAAGATAGGCACTCTGTAAATATCTATAAAATAAGGCTTTTCAGTGTGCTAGCCAAAAATCTGTAAATGTGATATTAGAGTTGAAAGTGGCTTCCTGAAGACATTACAGCAAATGTTTCTTACCCTCTTTATAGCTGGAATCTTCCTACATTTCCAGAAATTCTTCTTCAGACAAACATCTAACCAAACATTTTATTTGCCCAGTTTGGTTCCATAGCATCTCTCTATCTCCTCTGGCACCCTGTGAAGACAGAAGGAATATGTGAGTAAGTCTTCTAGCTAATAAGAATTTTTCAGCCACCAACCTGTCACCTTCCAACATTGCAGGACTGGGAGAGAATAAAACGTGTTTCAGTAAATGCATGATGATTAGAGACACTGCCATGGGACAGAAGGGAAGGAGAAAGGGAATGTGAGGCTTGAGCATGTAGGATGAGACCTTGCCAGAGAATTCCCTAGGATCCCTATTCATTGGAATTTAACAGACTTTGTTGCATAACAGACACAACTTATTTATGTGTTTGATTTCATTCACACACTGATTCAGCAAACCTTACACATGGGAATTCAAGTGCTACCCAGGCAGCTGCAGAGGTATTGTGGGCAGGAGACTGCAACTGGTACCTTCAATTATCAGCTTATTGATTCTCCCATTCATCTTCAGTGCTGCTTTTCTACATTTGGAACTAGTCTGAACATACTGCAGCCTAGAGCTTATTAAAATATAGACTACTGAATTCATCAGGTGAAGAGAAAGCAGCTAGTACAAAAATCTAAGATAAATATAAGCTAGAAGTATAAGCTTAAAATATAACTTATTTAAATGCAAGTTTTCTTATTTTTGCAGGTTTTTTTTTTTTCCTTATTGTGTTAAAACTTTACTTTGCTTTAGGCTTGGATAATAAAGGAGTCTGAACAGATTCACTTTTCTTACTTGTCAGTCTCTAAAAAGGTTTTCTTTTCAGGTATTTAGACATTACAAGCATGAGAACAAATATTCACAGATAGATCTTGTTACTCTTAATATCTTCACCCTGTAGCACACAGATAAACAGAACTACAGAAAAAATATTTGGAATGAAATGTATTTTTTTGAAGAACAGGTACATTTTCTTATGGGTTTTTGTGATTTAGTTTGTTTTTAGTGTGGACATATCCACGGAGCAAAGTTTCCACTAAAGTTATTTCTTAACAACTAAATATTTGCCCAAATATATATACATCATACTACTAAAATCTGTGGAAACTGATTTAAAATGTATACATGTGCTTTCTAAATACATCTTTGCATCATAACTAACTAGGTGAAAGGAATTGTTATTCACAAATGGAAGGTTTGCCTTATCTCTTTTAAAATATATAATTATTTCTTCTGTGTGCTTACCATACAGTCAGTAATATACTGTAATTTACCAGGCAAATTATTACTGCTTCACTATGCTTAACATAATAGCAATGATTAACCATGTGTTTCTGGACATATTTTACATGAGTTTCAGTTTTATCAGTGCCATTCACTTCCATATTTCAGCAGCTGGATGGAAACTTTATGGATAACTTTAAATTTACCTATTTTTTTTTAGTCAAAGTTTTCCTCCTGGGGGTAAATTTAAAGATTAGAATTAAAGTTTTCCCAT
>JAOEGS010018971.1:595-11951 GCA_025447755.1 Corythornis vintsioides
TGGGTGACTTGGTCTGGGTGCCCCTGCTCTGGCAGGGGGGTTGGACTAGATGATCTTCTAGGTCCCTTCCAATCCCTGACACTCTGTGATTTACAGTCTTTCCCTCTCCCTTACAGCCTCTCCCTCTCCCTTACAGCCTCTTCCTCGGGCTGTTGGCCCCTCCTGTGCCTGGGCAAACACCCTGGGCACACTGCTCCTATGGGCACAGGGCTGCTTCCCCCCTGCCCCCCAGGCACTCACCAATGTTGTCCTTCTCTTTGCAGGAAATGGAGTAGCAACAAATCTCTCGGTCCTGGATGGCAGAGAGGTTCCTGCAGGAGAGGAATGAGCTCTGGCTGCGGGTCCCCCAGGGCTGGTGGAGACTGAGGCACCTCCAGCCTTTGGAAGGGTCTTTTGGGACCTCAGCTCTGAGTCAGGGGACACTCTGAAGGGACAACATCACCCCAGGCTCCCAGGGAACTGCGTGGGTGGGGTGAGGACACCAGTGCTCCACACCCATGATCTGTGGGGGGGGTCCCACAGCCAACCTGGCCACAGCTTCCCTTCCTACACCTCATGTGCCCACTGGGCAGGGTGGGTCTGGGAGCTGCAGAGATGCCCACAGGCCACGGGAGACCTGCCAGGGGGTGTGCAGAGATGCTGCAGGCCAGCACCGTGTCCCAGTCTCCCTGGTGCAGAGGAGGGGATGGCTGCCAGGGGCGTGGAGGTGGGCAGGAGGCAGCAGGTGTGATGGTGTGGAAAGGGTGCTGAAATAAAGGAGAGGCACAGGGGTGGTGTTCCATGCTGGAGCAGGATCCAAGCACTGAGGGCTGCCCACTGCCAGGGGCACGGTACCCGCTGCAGCCAGGAGAGGAGGATGGGAGCAGCATCCACACAGGAGCCCAGATCCACAGAGAGGTGACCCGGGCTCCAACGCCACCGTGTGGCACACAGCACCCAGCCCTGGCACTGGCAGCTCCCAGCACTTCCCTGTCCCCACAAGCACTGAGGTGTCACCATCCTCTGTCCCCAGGACCCGCCTCTGCCAGCCCACCCCAGACACCACGATGGTTGGGGAAGGGGTGCAGGAGGAGCACAGTGGGGTGACCGTGCTGGTGAGGATGTGGCAGGAGTGTGGGGGGTGTCACAGCCCTGCCATGGTGGCTCTGGACACTGGCACACTTACATCTTCTCAATGAGCTCCTTCTCATCCAAGGCACCAGGCAGGTCTCTCTTGTTCCCCAGGACTAGGACCTGCAGGGGGGTAGAGGGGGCACCTGAAGCTCCTGGCCACCAGACCAGGCAAAAAGCTGCTTCTGCTACCCAGAAGTGGACCCGGATTGAGATGTTAAACAGCCCTGGACACTACCCCCGGGTGTGCCCAGAGAAAACAGCAGGTGATCAGAAGACAAAGCACCTAATTTACAGCCTTAATTAGCCCAAACAAGGCATCTCCTGTGTACTCTAGTCCCAGTGAGAAGCTGGCCCCACAGGACATGCTCCCTGAAGGGCACCAGCATCTCTCATGCCATCCAGATAATTTTCCCAGGAGCCTTTTGCTATCTTTGAGCAAAGAAATAAAAACCCAAGTAAAATGGCTAAAAATGATGTTTCTGGGCAGGAGGGAGATGTGGATGCTGTGCAGAACCTGCTCCCCTCCAGCAGCCAGCCCAAAAAAGCAACGGCTGCTTGCACCATCCACTGATCACTCCTCACTTCGAGGCTTTTCACATCCACAAAGGAATCCTCAGAGGAGGAGGGGAACATAATCACCCATCCGTGCTCATGATCGCTCCAGAACGACCCTCACCCGACAGGGGCAGCACCGAGGCTGTGGCTGGGAATGCAGAACCCCTCCAGTGTAACTTTGGAGACTTGGTTCTTAAAAAAAAAAAATTCAAGACAGCCCTCAGCAGATCTGCAATTGCAGGGGGTGAGGGCAGGAGCTTAACTGAGTCGGCAGAAGATGTTTGGGATCTGTGGCAAGAGCTTCAATCAGCTCTTTTCAAAGGCTGATGGTTTCACCTCCTGCAAACCTCACAGCCCAGCCACTGTCCAAGACCTTCATGTCCCCCTAAATAAGGTGAGAGAGGGTGGATCTGTCTCACCTAAAGCTCCCCTCCCTGCTGGCTGGCCCAGACATTGCCCCAGCTCCTGCAGGAGTGCAGTGGGGAAGGGAAGATCTCCGAGGAAGGGGATCCTCTCCCCAAATCTGCCTTGCAAGATCCAAGCCCCTCCCTGCAAACCCTGATAGCCATCAGCCTGGGGACCAGGAGTGGCTGGGGGAACACCTATCCAGGGGACAGCTCACCGGGATGCCCTGGAGCTGTGGCTTGTCCAGCAGGTTGTGCAGTTCATTCTTGGAGGCCTCTATCTTATCCTGGTCGGCAGCATCCACCATGTACCTGCAAGGGAAGGGACGACACCTCTGAGTGGCACCGAGGTCCATGCCACCCCCCAAACCTTGCCCACATGGCAGCCACACCACCCCCAGCACAGTGATGGATAATGGGATCCCCCCTAGAACCTCTCTTCCCAATAAGGCTGTGGGGCTTAGAGCCACTCTGATCTCCCAGGGAAGTGAGGGACCTCCTTGTCCCCATCCCCATGAGGGTCCCAAGGAAGCCCAGGAGCTGCCCAGGTAGAAGAACCTGCAAGACACACACTGCCCCAGGGCTCATCTGCATGTGGCAGCTCCTCTGGAGGCACCCAGAACAGAGGGCAACAAGTGCAGGAGCTGATGCTGGAGATGTCAACCCAAGATGGGGAAGGACTTGCTCATCCTCCTGCCAGGAGCAATCCTGGCCACGGAGTCCAGGGCACACGAAGTCAGCAGTCAGCTCCAGGAAGGATTTGGCTCTTAAGGGCAGAAACTCATCCTGAAAAGGACACAAGTGAAGCTAAAACTGGGGAGAGGAACAAAGCAGAACAGCCTTTAGTTCCAAGATCAAGAAGCTGGGAGAGGAGATGTGAGAAACACCATCCAGCTTCACAGGGCTTTGTGGGGTTGGTTAAGAAAGAGCCTGAGCACATGATGAGGGGGATGACCCAGGCACTGCCCTTGGCATGTCAGGTGGAGCAGGAGGGCTGAAGGCAAAAGGGACTCAACACAGCTCAAGGTGAAGGCAGCCTGGAGAATGACCTGGATGGCCACAGGTCCTTTCAGTTCCTCTCAATCAAATGGGCTGCTTTGGAAAAAGTATGAAATGATGGAAGGAAGCAGTAAAAGGAGTGGAAAAAAATAATGGGATTTTATCATTTCCAGCAAAACTCACTGTAATGGTGTCAGGGATGTGTCCCAACATGGTGCCAATCCTCAAGGGCACTGCTGTCCCACTGTGGTCACTCACTGCTCCTCACCTGCCAGTCCTACAGCTGGGAAGGGCAGTTCCAGAACCCAGCCCTCCCAAAGCCCAGGGAATGGTCAACTGGGGAAGATCACATACATTTGTTTTTTTCTGATTGAGTAACTGTGCTGTGGTGTCCCTGGGTTAAGTATCCTTAGAAGCAGGCTTAGGAGCATCATGACCAACATGCCAGGCTCATCCCCAGCCTGGACTCTCTAGGACTGAGTTTACTGCAGTGTTTGCAGGCAGGGGATGTGTGGGGATGCTCAGAGAATTGCTGCCAGCCAGCAGCAGGTGTAGCATGAAGAATTCTCCTCTCAGCACAGGATTCATCTCCAAACACCACAACCTGCTGGCACCTGCCCTTAAAACCAGCCTGCTGGAAAGGGCTGAGCCACACTGGCAGCCTCTGCTCAGTCCCCGTGGTGGAAGTGTGGGAGCCAGGAAGGGCAAGACACGAGGCATGGACCTGGGCCAAGGGAAGGGTCTGCTGCAGCTGCTGGGACCTGGCTGCCCTGTGCTCAAAGCCCACGGGGGTCCCAGCCCCAGGGGGAAGCATCTCGACTCCCAGCGCAGACATCCAGCTCCAGCAGCCAAGGCTCCGCGGCTCAAACCCACCCAGCACCCATGGGTGGGGTGATGGGGACGTGCCCCAGCTCGCTGGCAGGGCTCAGCAGCAGCACAGGGTGCTGGGCTCTCAGCACCCAGGGATACTCACACGATGGCACTCACACCACGGCAGTACCTCTCCCACATGCTGCGGAACCGGGGCTGGCCACCAATGTCCCAGAGCTGTGACAGGGAGAAGGCAGCGTTACCCCCTCTGCTGCTCCTCACCCCCTCTGCTGCTCCTCACCCCCTCTGCTGCTCCTCACCCCCTCTGCTGCTCCTCACCCCCTCTGCTGCTCATCACCCCCTGTGCTGCTCCTCACCCCCTGTGCTGCTCCTCACCCCACTGCTGTGCTCCTCACCCCCTGTGCTGCTCCTCACCCCCTGTGCTGCTCATCACCCCCCTGTGCTGCTCCTCACCCCACTGTCCTGCCTGTTACCCCATCATACTGCCCACTGCCCCACTGTCCTGCCTGTTACCCCACTGTGGTGTTCATCACCCCACTGCTGTGCTCATCACCCCACCCTTCCCACCACCTCCTCCAGTGGGCAGGGACCTAACAAGGCAGATCTTCCCAGCTGCAGCCAGGGTGGCTGGCATCCTCTGACCTCCAGCAGATGCCCCAACCAGGGTGGCTGGCATCCTCTGACCTCCTTCAGAAGCCCCACCAAGCTCCCCTCACTCCATCTTTCACCCAAAGAGCTGCCAAGAGCAGGAACATCTGCACTTTACCTTTATGGTAACGTTGCCCTTGGTGATCTTCCTCATGTTAAAGCCCACCGTGGGGATCATGTCCTCGTTGAACTGTCCTGACTGCAAGGAACAAGGGGAAAAAGAGTTAGGAGGTGTGGAAATGCTGCCAGCCTGGCATGAGCTGGGCCTGGAGAAGTGACCCCCAAACACTCAGGACACAGGACCACCCTCCTCCTGGGCTACACCAGGAGCAAAGTTAGAGGCAAGGAGCCAGAATGGGTGTGGGATGGAAACACTGATGGTGCAAGGGGCACAGGGTGCTCTGGGTGCCCCTGTCAAGTCCCCAACCCTGGACTGCCAGAGGCTCACCTGACCCATCCCTTTCCACGTGGGATTCTCAAGCCCTTTGTGGGCAGAGGCCAAGACCTTCCCACCCTGCAGCAACCCAAACTCCTGCCCCAGAGCTGGTTGGCAGCCTGGCAGGGGCTCCTGCAAGATTCCTGCTCAGAATTCACAGCCCAAAGCAGAAATTTCTGCTTTCCCACAAGGCCTGGATCTCCCAGCCCATGGGTCCTCCAGCCCCTGCCCAAGAGCCAGGTGCTCACACTGGGTGCCATGGGGAGACACAAAAGGTCCCCTCTCCTCCTCCCCAGGAGATGCCAACATGTTTTCTCCAGGGTGCAGGAGCAGCAGGAAAGCACCTCATCCCAGTGCCCCTGTGGAATGCTGCTCCTCCAGCCCACTGCCCCACACCAGTGTGGTGTTAAAACCCACCCCCCACCTTCCAGTTTGCTGCTGAAATCCCAGTGCTGAGCAGCACAGGGGGGTGTTCTGGGTGGTCCCCTGAGGAGATGGGGCATCCCTGGGGCAGGAGACAGGAGCTGCCACAGCACCCTCACCCCCTGCCTCCAGCAGCCTCCCTGGGAGTCAAACCAGCTTCATCTTCTTTGCTTTTTAAGCACACTCTGGTGGAAGGCCCTGCTGCAGATGCAGGGGAAGCCAAGGGGGAGGGGGTTTGATAACCAGGGGCTTTTGTCTGCCAGGGCCAGAAACCTGCAGGAACCACCAGGGCCAAACTCATCCCAGCAACTCTTCATTGGAATAAATCTGTTTCTTTAGGATTTTTTCTGGGCTTTCTGTCAGTTAACCTCAAAAAGAGAAGGTGGATGATGCCACTTGCTGAGAAGCAGAATTTGGTGCCTCGTGGAGCCAACAGCTCCTCCAGCTCCAGCACAGCAGCCAGTCCCCAGGGTTTTCCTGACCTCTTCCAACACTTCTGCAACACGTGCTGCTTCCCTTTTTCATTTCCCTTTTTGCACTCAGCAGCAAAGCCCAGCAGCCAAGGGGTCTCTGAGCCACTGCTCACCCAGAAACCACACCAGGGACTGGCAGGGAAGGGCGTGGGGGGGGGGGGAGGCAGGAATCCCTCTGCCACTGGCCACCACAGGGGATGTCTCCCATGGACTGAGGTTCAGCAGAGAATCTGGCTTCTAGAAGCAGGTTTAGTGAGTTCTCAGGCTTTGATCAGAAGATCAGATGGAGAGCAATTGTTGCAGAGGTCCTGGAAGCTGCAGACACCTCCATGGGGGAATCCCAGAGCACATCCTGGGAACTGCTGGCTGTGCAAAAGCTGAGATGGGATGTTCACATGTGATGGCTCTTCTTCCAAGAAGGGATGGATGGGCTGCAGGATCCTGGAGTCACCTCTGCTTTCCCCCATGGCAGACAGGGTCAAGGGAGGGTCTCCTGCCCCTCTGCACTAGTCCAACAACATCCAGAGTGTTGTGTCCAGTTCTGGGCTCCCCAGTTGCAGAGGGACAGGGAAACACTGGAGAGAGCCCAGGGGAGGCTGTGAGGATGCTGCAGGGGCTGGAGCAGCTCTGCTGAGCACAGGCTGAGAGCCCTGGGGCTGTTCAGCTGGAGCAGAGCAGCTGAGAGGGGAGCTGAGCAATGGGCACAAATCTCTGCAGGGTGGGGGGCAGGAGAAGGGGCCAGGATCTGCTCAGTGGATGAGCTGGGATGGGCTGGGATGGGCTGGGGGGCACTGAGCACAAACTGGAACATGGGAAATTCCACCTCAATATAAGGAGAAACTTCTTCCCAGTGAGGGTGTCAGAGCCTGGCCCAGGCTGCCCAGAGAGGCTGTGGAGTCTCCTGCTCTGGAGCCTTCCCAGCCCCCCCTGGCTCTGTTCCTGTGTGGGCTGCCCTGGGTGCCCCTGCTCTGCCAGGGGGTTGGGCTCTGATCTCCAGAGCTCCCTCCCAACTCCCACCACTCTGTGATTCTATGCTAATGTCAGAGGGACAGAGCTGGTGGCTCCAGTGACTGCCTGCTGCTGGCCCAGGCTTTAGGGTGCAGGACACACACAGCCCCCACCAGCCCAGAGCTACTTGAGGGTGGCAACAAGAGTTTGATAGAGGAAGTCTAGAGAAAAGCAGAAGCATCTGGATCCAAGGAAAGCACCAAGAAGGTCCCATCCTGTGAGCTCAGGGAGTGATGTGGGTCAGGACTGGAGCAGACCCAGGACAACTGGAGACCAACTATGGGTGTGAGCATCAGCTGAGAGACCCATGTGTGTGTGACAGGGGCAAAGATAAAGCCCAAGTCAGGGAAGCAGTGCCCAAAGAAACCAACCCTTCCAACTGCAGAAGCTGCTCCTCCCCAGGAGACTCAATCTGCAGAATGGCAATGGTGAAGGTGTCATGAAGCCTGGGCTTCTGTTGGCACTTGCAGAGGAAAGGAGGACTGGGCTTGGTTTGTTTCCACTGAAAAAAACCCCAACAAAGCAGAAGAAGCCAAATGGAGAAGCAAGCAGAGGGTGCAGGCTGTCCAAACAGGGCTGAGGATGAGCACAAACCTCTCATGAGGCTGAGCTGATGGATTTCTGCCACCAAGAAAACACAGGAGGTTGCTCCTTGGCCCTCATGGCTGCTCTGCTTTGCAAGATCAGAGATCTCCAACCCAGGCTGCTGGAGGCTCATCGTACCCACGGGGTTCAAAACCTTATCAAAGAATCAGAGAGTGGGTTGGGTGGGACCTTAAAGCTCATCCAGTTCCACCCCCTGCCATGGCAGGGACACCTCCCACCAGAGCAGGGTGCTCAGGGCCCCATCCAGCCTGGCCTGGTCTTGGTCCTACTGATGGTCACATTCTTCCAGTGCTGAGCTCCATGCACTGGCACCAGCAGCCACTGGCACCCTGGGCTGCACCCCCAGCAGTGTGGGCAGCAGGGGAGGGGGGGATCCTGCCCCTCTGCTCCCAGGGCTCTGGGGAGACCCCCCTGCAGGGCTGGGGCCAGCTCTGGATCCTCAGCACAGCAGAGCCAGGGAGCTGCTGGAGCAGGGCCAGAGGAGCCCCAGCAATGCTGGGAGGGCTGCAACCCTCTGCTGGGACAGACTGGGAGAGCTGGGAGGGTTCAGCCTGCAGAGGAGAAGCTCCAGGGAGACCTTCTGGGGCCTTTCAAGACTTCAAGGGTCTGTCAGAAAGATGGGGAGGGACTTTTGAGCAGGGCCTGTTGGGCCAGGCCAAGGGGGGATGGTTTTAAACCACAACAGGGGAGACTGGAGAGAAGGAAAACATTTTACCAGTGAGGGTGGTGACCCCCTGGCAGGAGTTGCCTAGGGAGATGGCAGAAGCCCCATCCCTGGAAACATTCCAGGTCAGGTTGGATTGGGCTCTAAGCAACCTGACCTCCCTGCAGGGGCTTGGGACTAGATGAGCTTTAAAGGGCCTGTGCCACTCAAACCTCTCCCTGATTCCATCATCCTAAAAAAAAAAACCACCCCACTGTCCATTTCTCCTTGGCTCAAGCTGACAGAGTTTGCAGCTGCCAGGCAAGACTTGGACCCAGGCAGTTCCTTCTCTCCTGCCAGATAGATGGAGAAACCCCCAAAAAACTGACAGCTTTCTGCATGATGCTGCTCAGGTGCTACACAAGCAGCTGTCAAGGGCCCAGACTCTGCATCTGGAGCAGAATGAGCACCCAGCACAAGAAGCCACAGTCACCTCCTACCCTACCCTGGCATTGCCAGGCCCCACACAAGAGGCACAACCAGAGTTACTGGGAGAGGAGGGTGCCACAGCAGCACAAAAGCATCAGAAGCTCTGTTTGTTTCTCCCTTAGCATCTCCACCAGCACCTCTCTCCTCTACCTCCCCCCTGGAGACCTTGGAAATGCCACCTCCCATCTCAGGCTCTGGCATCCCAGGGCATCCTGCACTGGGCCAGTGGTGTGGGATGGTGGCTTCCTGGGGATGGGTGGGAGCAGGGGTTGAGCTCTGCAGTCCCCTGAGCTGCTGTTGGGGTGTCCCTCCACTGGAAGTGCCACCTCATCCATCATCCTACCTCAGCCTGACGTGGTCTCCTCTTGGAGCATCAACTTTTGAGTGGGGCTCACGTGTGGGAAGCTGCCCCAGGCTCCATCACCACACCCCAGCACCCCAACTCTGCAGCTCTGCTCCCTTGGAAAGCTCTCCAGTGCAGGTGGAAGATGTGAGATGTTGAATCAAAAGCAGCAAAACTCTCTCTTCTTCTTAACATATGGGTTTTGAGGCCCAGCACTCATCAAAGGGCTCCTGAGGTCCTCAAGTCTCCCTGTTGCCACCCCAAGCCTGGGGAAAAGGCAGCTAAAAATCCCACCAGGTTAAGGGCAAGACCAGATGGTTTGAGAGCCTTTCACCCCTCCTTGCAAACAGGACTTCAAGCTTCAGTTCCCAACAGCCAGGGGAAGAAAAACTGAGTGCTGAAATGAAACCCCCCAGTCAGGTGACCCAGGAGAAGTCAACCCCCCAGTCGTGGCTGCCTTCAGCAGAGCCTTCACCCCACCCAGCTCTCCAGGAAAACACCCAATTTTGCCAGCAGATGGGTTTCATTTTTCAGCCAAAGTGCTGCTAAAAAATCCTGGAAGACCAGGATGGCACCAATCCCTCCAGCCCCAGCACCCACATCCCTCTGCACAAACACCACCTAAACCCACGGAGACCTGCTGGGAGATTGTGCCAACAGCACCCAAATTGGAGAGGTCTGTGTGTTTCCCCTCCCCAGAGCCCAAGTCCCAGCTGCTCCTCCTCCTGACACTCCTAGAACATCACCTTAAATCCAGGCAGCTCCAAGCCTTGTGCAGCTCCTGCTGAGCTGGGACTTTCTGCGTGTCACGTTGTTATTTAGCTGTCCCTGGCAAGTCTTTATTTACAGGATGCTTCTTTTGCATGTGAAAACATCTGGTTTTGTGACTACTTCTCAAGAGGCAAAACTGCAGCAGAGACTGAGCTCCTGGCTCAGCACCCTGAGCCTGAAAGTGCCCTATGAGGGGGTCAACCATCTCACCACAGACCTCCTGATGGACCAGCAGAGCACAAAACCAGCTTCAGCCCATGCACAGAGAGCTTCTTCCAAGCTGCTGGAATTCTTGGGTGACACTTTCCCTACACTGGCCTGCAAGCAGGGCCTCAAAATCACCACCTATGGAAGCAGGAGCCCCCCCAAAGCCCATAATGAGCCTGGTCTGCAGCAGACACAGCCAGGAGAGGCAGAGGCATCTGAGGACAGAGGAGCCAGGCTGGTGAAAGAGCCTTTGCAAGAGGATGAGGACCATCCCCAGGGATCTCCAGCCCAGGAGGTTTGGGATACAGCTCCACCACCCTTTAAAGCTCAACCAGTTATTTTCCAAGGCACTACTTTTGTGTTTTCAAGGCAGCCTGTGTTGCTATTAACAGGCCAGCACAGCAGGACCAGCCCACATGTGGCACCACCGTGTCCCACCCCACACAGGGCTGTGAAAAAGGACCATTGAACGTGCAAACAATGGGGACAAAGTCACCCCTAAAAAGGATTGGTGCTCAGGGTGGCTGTCCCAGAGCCACAACAAAGCTCCCAGTCCCACAGGACTGGCAGGAGTCTGCTGGGAAACCCAGCACAAGGTCTAAGCATCAAGCAAATCAGCTCAGAGGTGACAGCATCATCCTCTCTGGGGTGAAAAGCATTTTGAGGGTGTCACCCCTCTGCCCCAGGAAGGATGGTTTTGTCTCCACAGTACCCAGAACCAAAGGAAACCCTCCCGGGGAGCAAAGCTGCAGCACAGTGAAGGCTCCAAAGTAGCTGCAGCATCACCTCTGACAGCCCAGCAGCTCCCAGCGAGCAGAAAGAAGTCGCTTTGCTTCGGAGCAGAGCCACCCAGGGAAGCACCGAGGGGGGAACCAGGGTGGCCGGAGGATCCGAACCCGCCTCCCCCCACAAAACCCCGCCCCAGGGAGCCACCCGCCAGCAGCTCCTGGGATGTCTGGAGAGGGGAGAACACCCCAAAATGCCACAGGGGAGAGAGACACCCCCTCCTCCCCCTCTTGGGTCAGATCCCACCCCGGGCTTCGGGCTCCACGGTCCCCGGGTCCTGCTCTGCCACCGCCCCGGGGAGCCCCGCGGGTGGAGGGTCCCCGGCTGGGGGTCGTGGTCCCGCTGGGGAGCAGCAGCCCAAAAGCACCCAGGGGTGATGCTGGAGGAAGGGACCGAGGTCGTGAGGCGGAGCTGCCAAGGAGCCCGGGAGGGTCCTCGGGAGGCTCCTCAGCGCGGCCGGGCCCGGCCATGACAAAGCGCCTGCTCGGAAGGGGCTGGGAACGGGGCTGGGGCTTCTCCCGGCTCCCCGCACCGAAGCACCGCAATCCCACCCCGGGGCACCGGGCTCGGGCCCGCCGAGGGCCCCTGCTCAGCGGCCGAGCCCCGGGCAGGGCAGGCGGG
>JAOEGS010018972.1:0-12520 GCA_025447755.1 Corythornis vintsioides
GGGGACCTCGTTGCCCTCTACAACTACCTGAAAGGAGGGTGCAGAGAGGTGGGGGTGGCCTCTTCTCCTTAGTTACTAATGACAGAACCAGGGAGAATGGGCTGAAGTTGCAGCAGGGGAGGTTTAGATTGGATATTGGGAAGAAATTCTTTATGGAGAAAGTAGTGAGGCACTGGAACAGGCTGCCCAGGGAGGTGGTCGAATCACCAGCCCTGGAGGCATTTAAGAAAGGAACTGACTTTAGGACATGCTCTAAGAGCAGGAATGTTTGGTTTTGGTGGGGTTTTTTTTGTTTTTTTTTTGGTATGGTTGGATTTGGTGATCTAGGAGGTCCTTTCCAACCATATTTATTCAGTGATTCTATATTAACTCAATGCAACTGACTATTGTTTCAGTATTTCAATAAGTATTATTGTAATTTTTTTTTTTTTTGTTACGCTTCCTGTAGCATAGTAATTGTAACTTGGAAGTATTTTTCAACAAAAAAAACCCCCAGGAATCATATCTGTTTCTTTACTTAATATGTCTGAACCTAGCCAATTTTCCAAATGGCTGATATTAATTTACAATACCTAACTCCCTCCTATATTACTCCTTCTATAGAGTTATTAAAAGAGATGCTTTCGTGCGATCCTATTTAATCAAATGTTGGCAAAAAAAGACTATGGTTTTCTTTGATTGGTTTTGTTATTGAGGAAAAGGAATCATTTCAAATGCAAATGTCCACATCATCCAAACATGAGTTGTAGTGTATTTGTTTGTTGTCCACATCAGCTGTAGCATATTTGGTTTTCTTGGATTATAAAACTACAAATGCTGTTATTTGACAAATGCTGTTAGGTGATGATTCCTAAGGGACAACATTTTTTCATTTGTTTGTTTTTTGGGAAGGATAGTGTCTGAAAAGGCATCAGTGTGAAAATGAAGAATCTCGTAAAGATTCCTGTATACTTTGGAGGACATGTAACTTTCATCCATAATTAATCACTGCAGTGGGGTAATTACACCTATATGAACTCGATGTGTTCTTGCAATCTCAGTCATAAATGTAACATCAAATGATATTGCTCAAAGCAAGTTTGGACATATGTACTTGACCTTTTTATTCTGAAGTGCTAGTGTATGCAGGGGTTTAACAAAAATCTCATCTAAATCAGACATTTTTAACAGCATGAATTTTTGAAAGCATTCAAAAATAGAACAAGCAGTTCTCTTCATAAAAGAGATTCAAGAAAAGATTGCAATTTACCTAGAAGATGCAATTTATAAAATAGGAATTTATACACAAAACGACCAGTTTTAAGAAATGTATTATGATTCACATATAGCACATCTCTAAAGACTGGTTTCTTTCTTCACAGACATAATTTAGAAATGAATGGAAATTACCAGCAAAGAAGAGAAGACTGTAATCCTATGTCTACAACAACTTGAGTAATCACCTGAGTAATTTCATCTCTGCCTTGCAAATTCTCTTAAACATAAGCATTCATTTGAAGTATTACATATGTTTATATACCACTAAAATATATTACACAGGCTGAGGGACTTGGGGTTGTTCAGTCTAGAGAAGAAAAGGCTCAGGGGAGACCTAATAACCACCTTCCAGAATCTGAAGGGGGCCTACAAAAAAAGGTGAAGAGGGGCTGTTTACAAGGGCAATGGGACGAGGGTCATTGGGTTTTAAACTAGAGAAGGGTAGATTCAGATTAGATATTAGGAAGAAGTTCTTTACTACGGGGGTGGTAGAACCCTGGAGTGGGTTGCCAAGGGAGGTGGTGGAGGCCTCATTCCTAGAGACATTCAAGGTGGGCCTTGATGAGGCTCTGAGCAACCTCCTCTAGTTGAGGATGTCCCCGATCACTGCAGGGGGGTTGGACTACATGACCTTCAGAGGTCCCAAGGGTTGAAAATACCCAAGTATGATTCTACTCTTACCCACTCTGATAAAATAGGAATTCATCTCTACATTACTCAAAGCTTCCTATTTACACCCCAAAAAGGTGTAATTTAACTTCATTTCTCGTTAGAATGAAAACCCACTACTGTTGGGGTGTCTGCCAGCAGCTTCCAGGAGTAGTGGAGAGGGGCCCACATCTAACATGCTTGCAAGATGCTTCAGTGTTCCTGAAAACACTGCCCAGATTTTGAACAATCACTGGATGGTGTCACAGTCTGATGGCAGAATCCCAGAGTGGGGACACTGTGTCACCTTGCAGTTCATTAGCACACCAGCTATGATGCCAGAATTGCTGAGGTTCAATTTGCTCCACTGGGCGAAAGTGTGAAGTGTGACAGGACTGTTGCCAAAACCCTTCTGGTAAATCTTAATTAGAATACAAGACTTTTTCAAAGCAGAGGTGGGTATACTCCTTGACAGATTAACTTTTTTAATCCCCTGAAATCTTGTCAAGTCTCTTTTAACCTCCTGACTGCCAATTACACGTTCCTACATCCTTCTGTGTGAGGATTATCTTTCTCAATGAACGTTTTACTTACAGCACCACTAATAACAATACCATGTTGACATCCACAACACCAATCAAATATGAATATCCTGCACTCCTGAAACAGTAAATATTATATTATGCCTTGCATTTAGTTGGAAACACAGTTGACAAGTTCTTTGCTTAAAAAAAAACATCAACAAAAGGCATAATGGTATCCTCACAAGAGTCAGTAAAGTATATTTAAAGTTAATGCATCAAGACATAGATGTTCAACATGTTTAGATTTTGTACCATTGCAATGAAAAATGTTAAAAACACTTTCAGCCCTAATCAGCCTAATATGGTGGTAAAACATAATTTTCTAACTAGTCATTCTCTTTCTGCCAGTTTTGAATGAAGAGAGTGTAGCAAACATAAGAAATTACATTACTGGGTACAAAATAATTCCACACTATGGAGGCATAATGAACTTATCAGTAATGCTGTAAATTGTGTATGAAATTCAGATATCTGAAAGTCATAGCTATGGGATACCAAGGAAAATAAATTTATTTCATGTTAGACGTAGCTGAAAACCTCTGCAATGCAGAAAGTCATAGAAGTACTATCTGTAGTATTAAACTTCATGTTCAAACATAAAACCAGTGTGAACAGTCACTCGTGCATCTGAACACTGCCATTTATAAACCACATGTCAGAAATGACTGAAAGTTGTTGCCTGAACCAATGTTAGTAAGACATAACCTACAGATATAATTTATCTGGCTATTCTAGTTATGCTTTTAAAGACTGCAATGCACTGCAATGGAATTAGGACACTGGTACTGTAGAACCTGAACTGATACTGGAAATATCTAATTTGGGAAAAGAAATAATGCCAGGGAAGACTGCTGCTGCCTCAGTCTTCCCCAAAAACACAATGTGACTGTAAAAATAAGAAGTTGCATGACTCTGTCAGGAGTGATGTACTTTCTATAGTGCTGGAGACACTGGCTGCCTTCACAGCTCCAGATATAGATACATGTGGACCAAGAAAACAAGACAATGATGTGGTTCTCCCAAATGCTTGGTGTGATCAGACACTGCTAAGAAGCCATGCCTAGACAGCTGGTATGCTTTGTCAGAAAGGTTCATAGAAGACAAGTTTCCCTACTGTAGGTTTCTGGATGGTAGTTTGATATGTGGACTTGATAAGCTGTAAAATCTCAGAGCACTTTCTTCAAATAATGACAACCACCAAGAGGAAAGACAAACTATTCTACCTCAATACCTCTCATTTGGTGGAAGGAGAAATGGGTTGAGAGCATAAGCCTGGTCAACTGTAAAAATCTGCCACACAGCTTCAGACTAGGAAGATATTTTCCAACCCACACACCTCAGTGAAGCTCCAGTCATAGCTAAGGCCCCCCTCCAACCTAGGGATGCAGACAGAACCAGGGAGAGGATGCAGAAACCTTGATGAAACTCAGTGACAATAGCATCACAATACTCAAAATTAAATGCAGGTCAAAGAGAAAAACAGTTTCTATGAACTCATCATGAAAGTAAAGGTGATTGATGGCAACTAAACAATAGTCTCCCTCATGCCCGTTAATTACAATACCTACGCTGGGTATTGTAATAAAATTTCCATTTAAATGCCATTATTAATTAAGTTGTTTTCCTCATTCCTGACAGTAATTGAGCTTTACGAACAGCGGAATAATGTTAACTTGGCATTGCAATCAAAAAGAAATATTATATTGTTCTTTATTGATAAAGTATAATAGATTCCTTTTGATTAAAGGTGTGTTTAGTCATTGCTTTAGTCACAAAAATTCAGCTCTACTGTTGTCATGGTTGAAAGTCCATTGGGTTTAGGGAGGGTGGTTCTGCCTTCCTATGACTTCTCCACTGAGCCCAGTGGCAGAGGCCAGGTCCTCTGCAGCCTGGGAATGCCAATGGCTGTCACACCAAGGGCCAAGTAACATGGAAGGACCACAGACAGCAAACTCAGAAAGAGCACTGGGGACATGGCAAGTGAACCTCAGTCTGCAGAAATAAACACTTCTCATTTTAAGGCTCACTTACAACTCACCTGCAGGAGAGTTAATTGACCCTCAGCTGTTAACTTCCACACCCTGCATCCTTCTGTGCCAGTCTCCACTGAAGATGAAACTTGTTTGCTATTTTGCCTGGCTACTTCCTTCTCCTCTTTCTACCTTAAATCCTCTTAAGTTGCTCTGTTATTATTCTCAGTAAGTTTTTGAGATAACTCAGCAGATAGCTGTCCATTATTAGAAATCTATTAGCATATACATTTCTGGCTTACTTGAAATATCTTGAGATGATAAAACAGTAACATTTTCAGATACACAAAAAGCGTGTCTGCACAATATAATAACCACAGAGTAAGCTCAGTGTATCTATTTTTATACAAATGTGGAAAATATGAATTATCTATAATTATCAAACATGGCTTTCAAGTCTGGTATCTATTTTCCATTTGCATTTCATTTGCAATTTGCATTATAGCAGAATAACAGTTTTTCTAAAGTTTCTCACAGAATGTAATACCAACTAAAGTGTGTTTTCCCAGAAGATGTTTCAGTTGTTAATTCTAAATATTAGTTTTCTGTCCAAAATAGATTTGATGAACAGCTCACAGCAAGCAGTAGAGATTAAAATAGACCTGTGGCCTTTTTCACTAAATACAATTTCCCTCTTCCCACCCCCCCCACCCCTTTTCTTTTTTTCTTGTCCCCATAGAAGTAACGTCCTGTTATCACTGATACTTAAATATTTGCTTTATCAGAAAGAATAGCTGTGTATATAGGAAGAGGTCAAATTAAGGCAGCCTTAATATTTTTACTTTCATGGCTTATATTTCATTCTGCTCTCCCTAGTCTTTCAAAAAGGGGAAAAGGTTCTATAATGTTCATGTTGGAAAAAAACTGGTCATTTACTTCCTTGGTTGTAAAATTGATTATGAAGAGCACTTAAGCAAATGAGCAGCTTGAAGAAATTCCAAGGTAATCTTGATACTCAAATGAGGCAGTATACATTCTTTCTATCTTTTTAACATATTATTTTCTTTGAATCCCTTACTCAAAACCAGAGCTATGCTTTTAATTTAACTCCTCTCTCTGTTACTGTCTTTTGGTTCAGCATTTGCATGTTTCTGTTGCTTAACTCCTTGTTTCTCAACCATTTAACAGTAGGTGAAGCCTCTAAACAAATGACCAACAATTTTCTAGAACTCATTGCTATTTCCTCTAAAAATTGGTGGGTTTCATTATCAGGAATGGTAAATTTAAACCTTTTGTACATTGCAAAATGCTTGAGAGAGACCACGAGGGCTAGAAAAGCAAGAACACGTAGGAAGTTTGAAAGTGAGAATTTCTTTCATTTAGGCTGAAAGAACATTTTCCATTTCCCTGTGAACCACCACACCCCCAGGACTGCATTAATTGGCCTTACAATGCAGTGTTAGTGCTGGTCTCTACCCATGCTGACATCCTCTGCTCTCACCTCCTCTGGGGAGATTTTGTAGCTGTAGGAGTCTTTCCTGTCAAAGTGACAGAAGAAGTGCAAGACAGACCAGACTCTCTCTGCAGCTCCTTCCTTTGGCTGGGCTAATTGAGGGAGCAGTAAATGACTGAGCAGTTGTGCACAAGCAGACAGAGTCTAGCAAACTGTCTCTTCTGCCTTATGTTGCCTGAGCAGAGGCAGCGGGCTCTGAAGTCTCTGTCTCTACCCCATACCCACAGCAACTAAAAAAAACCAGGGCATGACATGTTAATCTCCCTGCCTCCCTTTCTGAGAGGGCCTGGCTACACCTCTTCTCACTGGCAAGATGTCCTTACACCTCTTTTCACTGGCAAGAGGCCCTATTAGTCCTTCAGTCTGCAGTCTTCAGTCACACAGCACACCTTGGCCACACCATGTTCCTCACCAATGTATAGTGGCACACTTTGCAGCAAGGGCCATAGCATTTCCACACCTGTGGCAATGTGTCTCTGTCAGGTTCAAATCGTGGCTCAAACAGGCTACACAAATGTGAGTTGCCACCTCAGCTGCTTTAAATCTCAGCAGACAAGCCAGACCACTGCATTAGAGGTCACACAGTACAGCAGGCATTCTGCCCTTCTTTTTATGTTATGAGCATTTTCCTGCTCAGTCATTTCCCTTTCACACGAGTTAGGAAATGGTTAACTGAGATGAGGGAATGTTTCCAATGTCCATTAATGATTTCTACTGATTTATACTTGGATGGCCCTATTAAATGGAGAGTATTTCTGAAATTATGTCTGTCGAGATGGGAAAACCACGTATATGAATGAATGTAATCCATTCATGGTTTTATGGACCCAAAGTTCTCCAGAGAGCAACCTCGAGTGCTGGATTTTACATTTAGATTGCTGACTTAGCTGAAATATGTGTAATATCACCAGTAGGCAAAGAGCTCCCCAGTGACTGTGGGCAGAGGAAGGCCCTTGTGCACTGTTTCTTTCAGCTGGTGTGTGCCCGTGACATGTCACACAGATATGTGCAGGGTTTTTTTACAATGTATGTGAATAAATGATGTGTGGAGATGAAAGCTCTCACTCACTGGAAAGCCTGAGCCTTTTTTTTTTTCCCAAATACAGGAATAGAGGAGCATTAGACATGCTTATATTTCTTAATGTGCCTTTGGGAGAAATAATCCAGTGCAGCTATCTTCCCGAGCCCCTCAGATTCATAAGTAATCTGGCTCTTTGGGGCTAGCAAAGTATAGAGCTCACCTTAAAATCCAGCATTCAATATTTTACTATTTCTATGGCTATTTTTCCCAGTTCTTGAGAGAGATACATCATACTGAATTCCTTCTTTTATATTTATGTATTTATTTAGTAGCAGATGTTTGCATCTGATGACTCGTGAGGCAATATTATCAAGACTGAGAGCAATTCATGTGTTTTATAAATTGGTTTAGTTTAATCCCACTTGAGAAAAAAAATGTAGTGTCACAGCTTAACCCAAACCCACACCTCTACAGTTCTGTGCATATTCACACAAAATAACCCTAAATGCAGTGACTGAAAAGGGCTGGACAGATGTGGCAAGCCCTACACTTGCATATATGCCTTTTGCTCTTTGGGGCTGGCAGCTGAGGTACAAAGTGCTCTCAGGGGGCTCTGCTTTGCTGAGGCAGAGAGGAAATTCTCCAGCTACTCAGCAACCCAGTTTCTTGCATTGTTCACAGGAGCTTCAGCCCTGTAAGAACTACTTCAAAGGCTTTGTACAGCTTATGCTGTGCCTGGGATTGAAAAGTAGCAAGCCTGTTTCAACAAAGGCAATGAAGATTTAAGGATCATAAGGCCTTCTAGGCTTTATTATTAATTTACACTGATTTTAAAAAGAGGGAGGGAGGGAAGGAGTAATTGACTATCCTCTATTTTTTCTTTCCTTGACTTCTTAAGACTCTGAATCTCAGTGCAACCAATACAAAAACACCAGATCCTTACACTTAAGATTGCTGTAACTGTGGTGACTTAAACTTTTAATTAACTAATCAGTTAAAAGAAAGTCTTTGAAGATCTTTTGTGGATTCAGAGGTGAGACAAAGCTGCAAGTTAAAAGCACAAAATGAATTTCCATTACCTTCTGTTCTGCTCCCTTACTAAAGTCAATGACATTTTTCCTCACAGACAAGCACTACCCCATTGACTGCCTAAAACTCAAATTACATAATACAGTGAAAATTTATGAAACTAAATAATTAAAGAAGTGAAGAAAGAAAGGAAACCCTCTCAATTAGAAACTGGGAAATGGACTTTAACAAATAGAGAAAAGAGAATAATTAAAAATAAACAACCCTCAAGAGAGGACAAGTCTCCAACTTCTCTACATGTTGTCCTTTTGGACAACTCCTTCCTATCAAGAGTTTTGCTCTGTGTCTATATACAAATATGTGTATGTAATGATGAAATTAGTGACAGCTAGCATCCCTAAATGCTCTATGGACTTGTTATATACTCTGTATTTCATGCAAAATGAGAGGAAAAGAGTATCCTGTAGCTTATATTCACATTATGGAATTTTCACAGCGCACACTTTACTTTTTTTTTAGAAGAACTAGACACCATATAGCTTAATACTTCTCTGAATTCACCCACTGTCATACTGCAGAATGCTTGCAAAATATTCAGATTTTCTATTTCCTCGAAACACTTGGGACTTTTCCTTAGGTCATCCTTGTGGTTTTTCTTGTTGGCAAAACCAGCTAGTTGAAGTTTAGCACGTCCCAGTCCATACGCAGCCCAGGAGACATCCCAATCCCCGGTGGCAATTACAAAGAAAAGGACTCACCTATGAAGTAGGACAGCAGTATTGCCAGCAGCACTGACACTGCTACAGCACAGAGGGCAGTACATTTCCAGCTACAGTACTTCGAGGACTTCTTGAATTTAAAAGCACTTCTGGATAGAGTGTTCCTAGGTAGTGGTCGAGTAGGAGGGGAGTAAACTGAGCCGGATGCCATTGTGTACCCTGGCGTGGCAGTACTGAACAGCGGGGTGGTCCCTGTTCCTGTTTTGAATAGGAAATGCCTGTGGAAGAAAGAGTGTATGATAAAGAATAAAAGTAAATAAAGCTGGAGCACAGGCAGTCTACCCCTTTCGTTTAATGTTGTCTATTTTTCAAACTGATAACAACACCCAACCTATAAAGGCTCATAGAAGCAACACCCGTGACACTCACACAGAAATAAGACACTTTCCCTTTAAGACAAGACTGACCCCCCCCCAAAGCATCAGTAATATTCATAGATTCATAGATTCATAGATATTAGGGGTTTCCAGACAGGAAACAAAACTACTCAAAATACAGTATGGCAGGGAGGAGGTCTTGCAGATTTTATCCGACAAGCAGGGACAGGCTTTCTACTGCTGTTTATTTTTGTTGGCTTCCACTACAGACTACAGGGAACTCCTTGAAAAAGTCAATAATAAACAATCTGACTACAGCCCACACTACTTGTCCTGGCTTTCCTGGGTTAAGTACAAAGAAAACAGCAATCTCTCAGATACAAACTTCTGGCAACTTTGCCAAAATTAGTCAATGAAAAGATTCTTTGTGTGTGTGTGTCCTACGTACTCAGTTCCTTAATTCATATATCCTCACACATGATCTTACCATAACAAGATCTGGTTATGGATATAGGAGCTGGTGACAGTCCAGGAAATACACTGAAGAAATATATTTAGTGAAGTGTTCAAAAAAACTCACAGACAACAAAAGAAATTAAAAGCAAAGACAAAGTTAAGACACACTCTGTAAGCTACCAGTAAACCTTTTTTTTCTCTTCCAATTAAAATTACTAAAAGAAATAGTACTCCCTGAGCCTATCTACAGTAAAATCCTCCAATTTTAGTTCATGTAAACATTATTATTTTTGAAGAGCCTCTAAGCACTGCTTATACTACCTGGAGTTTTTCTCCTGATGCACACACACAACTCTATGAACAACAAAACCTCAGCCAAACAAAGATCTTTCCACTAGGGGTTTTCCCACCTATGGGTTATGCTGGCAACTCTGTAATGTAAGGCTTGGCCTTACCTAATTAGGCTTTGCAAAATGAATACATTACAGCTAAAAATGGTAAGAAAGTACACCATGGAGAATTCTGAACTTACCAAGTGCCGGAACAGCTAAACAGAACTGGAGAGGTGTTTGCATGTTTTAGTAAGAGACACTCATGAATTGCTGATAGCCAGGACCTCCTGAAGCCAAGTGCATGCCTATGCTGTTTGTTTGCCTGCTGCCTGCCACCTATCCATGCTGGGTGAGAGGATCTAGCCAGCTGTGCTGGAAAGCCCTCTAGTTATGCCATGTGGCACTGGGGACTGATTCTCAGCTGATGGGACTTTCACCCTCCAGGATTTATGATCCTTGCATAGTCATGGACCAACCTATACAGGTAGAGTGGCTTCATCAGCCATGTGCTGCAGAGACACTAGAAATTAATTTGCCTCACTGCAGCCTGAGAAAAATACCAGCAGTTGATAAACAAGGTTTGTTAGTCTCAGGTGATGTCTCTATGGGGGGTTAACAGGTAAGCTAGATCATCTTGGTGTAAACCCTCTTCTTAAAAATATTTGCATTAGAAACATGATCCCATGAAATATGCTCCATAGGTTCCTTCATTTCCAACAACATTAAATTTGCTGGCAGTCACAACAGGATTCAGGATTGACACTAGATGCTCAACAGCATATCCCATTTTTTTTTTGTCTTCTCAGCTCAGAGGATTATCAATGATTTCAAAAGACAAAGCCCTGATGGTTTAAATCCTCTCCAAGAAAGTACTTCGTTAAAAGTTGGGGCATTTTCTATATAGCAAACATAAAAATAATAATGACTAGACCCATGTAATTTATTTTTTTTATCTTACAATACCATTACTTTCATTTTACAGACTCAAAGAAGTACTTCTATTCATTAAATCCTGATAAAGTGTCTTATCCACTTGACCTTTACTCCTCTTTCATTTCTGGCTACGTATGGTAAATGCTATAACCAGCTATATTTCACAAACATCAGCTTCCATGTTAAAAATAAGAAGCTGCCTGACCAACATGCAATTTTCACATCCTCCTGCTCTTGCTGTTAGGGCCAACAGAGGAAAACTGAAAACTGGCATTCCACAAGCAGTTGAATAGAGCTCCAGATACTCCAAGATTTAATGAAACATACAACACTCATCCTCTGATCTTTTACTTTTTGTTTTCTCAGAGAGAGTGAGAGTTGAGCCATGGGCTTTGGTACAGCACAGACTGCTAGAGACTGCAATCCAGATTCTCAGAGCCTTTGAGAACAGATAAACCTGGGAGATGGACACATCCCTATGGTGGCAGGATTTGTCATATCCAGTCCACCTCAAGCATCAAGGCAATGAAAGAAAACTGTAACTTGTGTATGTGAATCACAGAATAATTTATACTGGGAAAGACCTTTAAGATAATTAATTAATTAATTAATCATTAAGCTCACACTGCCAAGTCCAACACTAAACCATGTGCCATAGTGCCACATCTATGTGTTTTTTAAATACTTAGAGGGCTGGTGAATCCATCACTTCTCGGCCTGTCCCAGTGCTCAACAACCCTTTCAGGGGAAGAAATGTCCCCCCAATATCCAACCTAAACCTCCCCTGGTGCAACTTGAAGCCATTTACTCTTGGCCTATCACTTACTACTTGGAAGAACAGCCTGATTCCCAGCTACTACCACCTCATTTTGGGAAGTTGAGCAATAAGGTCTCCTCTCGGCCTCCCTTTCTCTGGGTCAAACAACCCTAGTTCCCTCAGCTACTTCTCACAATTGCTGTGCTCTAGGCCCTTCACCAGCTTTGTTTCCCTTCACTGGACACTCTCCAGCACCTCAGTGTCCTCCTTGCAGTGAGGGGCAAACAAAGTGTTCCAGCTGTGGCCTCACCAGTGTTGAATACAAAGGCACAATCACATCCCTAGTCCTGCTGGCCACACTCTTTCTGATCCAAGCCAGGATGCCATTGGCCTTCTTGGGCACACTGCTGGCTCACATTCAGCCTGTTGTCCATCACCACCCACAGGTCCCTTCCTGCCAAGCAGCTTCCCAGACACTCCTCCCCAAGCCTGTAGTGCTGCCTGAGGTTGTTCTGGCTCAAGCTCAGGATCCATCATTTGGCCTTGATGAACCTCATACCACTGCCCTCAGACCTCTTATCCAGCCTCTCTAGATGCCTCTATAAAGCCTGCCTACCTTCAAGCAGATCAATGCCCCTTCTCAGCTTGGAGTCATCTGCAAAATAAACTGAGGATGCCCTCAACCCCCTCATCCAGATCACTGATAAAAGTATTACATAGAATTGGACTCCAGTATTGAGGCCTGGGGACAACACTTGTGACTGGACACAACCTGGATTTAACTCCATTCACCACCATTCCTTGGGATCAGCCACCCAGCCACTTTTTTTTACTCCTCAAAGAGTATACAGGCTTCCCAGGGAGGTTGTGGAGTCTCCATCTCTGGAGACACTTAAGACCCACCTGGATCTGTTCCTGGGTGAC
>JAOEGS010018972.1:42582-58526 GCA_025447755.1 Corythornis vintsioides
TGCTGGGGGACATGGTTTAGGGACCCTGGCAGTGCAGGGGGAACAGCTGGACTTGATGATCTTAAAGGTCTCTTCCAGCCAAATGATTCTGTGATTCTGTGACTGTAGTCAGGAAAGCTCTGGTTTTTATTCCTGGCACAGCCAGTGGCTTACAGCATGATCAGAAGCCAGAGAGAACCTTTGCACACCCACTGACCACGCCACCGAGGCTGGTTAACGATGCCTGCCCAGGCACTGGGGCTGCAGGAATCAATTATGTGCCCAACAGCTCTTCCCTGCTCTTGAAATGAAAGAGATTCTACAGGCAAATTCTGCACAGATACGGCAGAGGTGAGTGAAGGTCTTCTGCTCTCAGACTGGAATTTATGATGAAGAGCAAACAGATCAACATGTCTGCAGAGAGGAGAAGGAAAGGGATGCTCTATGTTCTGATGAGGGGTGTCCCCACACCACCACCAAAGAAGGGAAGGGGAGGAGATATTCAGAATATCACTTTTTTTTCTAATATGGGTCCAGCTTCCATCACTTTTCCACAGACTGAGGCTGTGAAATCCTATGCAACTCATCCCACCTACTCCCTGCAGAATTCCCTGCAGCCCAATTCCCTTGGCTCCACCCAGGTGTAGATGTGAGAATTTCCCATACGTGTCCTTCCCCGAGGTGGGATGTTTCAGAGGCTGCACATGGCATTACATTTGTCTTCCACACAGATAAACCAACAGCACAAACGAGGTACTACTTTCAGGAAAAGCTCCTGGGTCAATTTATAGTCTCAGGTGAGTGAAATCTATTACATAAATTCACACCTTGGAAACACACATCTAAAGAAAAAAAACACAGTCAACACTTTGAGTTGCAAAAATTACCTCAGAAGCAGATGCTTTTAGAAGCTGCAAGCGTGGACAATTAGTAGCATTTCTGAAAGCTGAGTCTAAATAGCTGCCAGCAACTCCACCAGCAAGTGTAAATTATTTACAATAGCAAGCAGACAGATTATCCAGATAACAGAAGCACTGATTAATTGTGTAGCCTAAACTGGCAATAGAAACAGTAGAAAGCCCACTACATGTGAATATTTTTTTTTTAAATAGGTTGAGTTGCTATCATTTTATAATAACCATTGAATCAAATTGGTTTTGACTTTGGTTTTTATTTTTAGAAGTAAAAACCTGACTTTCTCAACAGCCTCAAATAGACTTTTCAAATTTGTAAGTATCAATGACATACTTATCTCAGAGGCTAAGAGCTATTTTAGAATTGCTGCAACAGTGACAAAATAAGATGCTTGCATTTCAACATTCTTCCATAACAGCACAAACTTTTTTATATATATAACTATTTTATAGCTCTCAGTTAAGTTTGGATGAAGACCTTCTAATGAATTTTGGGAGGTGTTGACTTGTTTGTGGCACATTACACATATTATATATGCTTCTTTAAAGAAAATCTGATAAAATTCACATTCTGATGACCACACACAAGAAATTTAAGCTCTCATCTACTGAAAATGACAGACACACTTGCTCTGGAACCCATCTGGCTGTGGTAGACACAGGTCTACCCTTGGCCAACAGAGAACATGGATGAGCATGTCCTGCTCTTGACTGGCTCTGACAATAAATAACCAAGGGGATCAGGCAGACTGGTAGAAGAACACAGAAAAAAAAAGATGCTTGCAATGCCCCTGGGCCCCCTGCTTCATTCAAGCTCAGAGACCTGACAGAAAGCTGCTTTGTCATTTCTTTCTGGTAAGACCCTTGTAGCTCCTTTGAGTAAATGTCAGTTGATTATTGTTTATCGTGTTCCCAAAACACAGAGCTGCAGAAAAAATCCCATCAGCCAGAGGCAGGATTCCTGCTTTAGGCCTGTTTCTATTAAATCCTCACCCAAACACAGGCCACGGGGGCACCACTAAATATTCCTCATGCTATGAGAATACAGATAAAAAGCATTTGCCTAGGCCATGAAAATAAGTTGTTCATGTCCTGAAGTGAGAGATGCTGCCTCTTCTCTAGCAAACACCAGCAAAGAAAACTGGTGACTGCTGCTGCTGCTGCCAGTGTGCTTTTCTGCAACAGCTACAGCTACTCTCATCTCAGTTTTCATTGTCCCAGCTGGGCAACTCACCAGGCTTGTGTACAACAGGGTGTGTGAACATCCCCTGCATGATCCACTCTTCAGATACCCCAGGTTTGTCCACAGGTAAAGATATCAGGTCCATCCCCCCTGAGTTGGTGCTCAGGTGTTTAATGGCTGTGGCTTTTGCCAATACCAGGAGTCTCAAGCAGCTTTTTGATAGTTTTCCTGATTTCTGCAGAGGAATTCTGGTTACTGGCACACGACATAAAAGTCACCTCTAGTTGGTGTGTGTCTCTTCTAGATGGGAAGCAACCTCACTGAACACAGGCATGCATTCTGAGCCATCTTTTGTTTTGTGCACACACAAGAGTTAATGGTAGGCTACTTTCTATGTTTCTCCTTACAGAAACTATGCTCCCTCTCTACAAATTAGTTGCTTAAGGATGTTTAATTAAGGACTGATCACAGAGTGTGAGGGGTTGGAAGGGAGCTAGAAGATCATCTAGTCCAACCCCCCTGCCAGAGCAGGGGCACCTAGACCAAGTCACCCAGGAACAGATCCAGAGGGGGCTGGAATGTCTCCAGAGAGGGAGACTCCACAACCTATATTAACCATATCTACCATTCTTCTCCTGTATTTACCTTTTCTTGGTGGGAACAGGGAAACATGCACATAAAAATAATTACTGAGCAAATAATAAACTATTTGAAAAGCAAACCTCAAAGAAGAATATTCAAGGAAGTTACTAGGTTCAGTCTCACTGCTGCAACAGTAAGAAGGTCCCACTTGACCCATGATTTCTTTTTCAGGAATACACTGAGAACGTAGCCCTAGGAAAGGCATCTACTTTTACAGAATAAAATAATATTTAATGCTGTCTTTGATATTTGCAGCACTGTTACAACTCCTGGAATAGGAATACTCTGCACTATAGGTATACGTGTATGTGCCTACAGAATTGCTGTTAATAACAAGATAAAGATGTGTCAGAAGTACATTTTAATATTGCTTTTTGAGTATCTATTATAATTATGACACATCCTTGCTGCCTACTAAAACTCAAGTGAGAAGTTACTGTGTCTGGAGTTGCCTGTGATAATTTATATCCCCCTGGGGATAAGGATGCTAAACTTTCTTCAAACCACTTATTCTTGGCACCAAAAGTGAGCAATTACAGCAATGTCTCACACTTTGTCTTTTAAGGATGTGGCATGTTTATTACTTGCAAGAGGAAAATTACTCCTGCAATGATAGTTTTCAAATCACTGGGTTCACAAAACCCAAAGTATTGGCTATAAATGACAGAGTTGAATTTGCAGATAGCTCCTATCTCCATGGCATGCAAGCACAAAAGCCCCAGGCAGAAACACACTCTGGTCCTGCTCCTTCTCTTGGTGGGACAGAAGCACTATGGAAATTTCAGTCAACAGCTTGGAAAAGTTTCCACAAATATTTTGTTTCTGTACTAATAACTACTGGGTATTGACCTAAAAGAGACCTAGCTTATTTGGGACTTGTAACTTGTGAAATCATCCACTTAGCCCTGCACTGCACATGCCTAGCATAAAGGAAAATTTGCAGCAGCTTGGCAAAGATGGGAAAACAAGAACAAAAGCAAAACTTCAATAAGCAACCATGTGCATAAGCATAATAAGGAAATTGGTCCTCAGCTGCAAAACGAAAATGTAACTCTGGATACATAAAGCTGTCCAGTAAAATATATTCATTGCATCAAATGAGGGATATGATAATTACTTTCCATAAATTTGGAAAGTAATGTAATAGAAAATAAACAGCCAATAAAATATGAACAATTTGGAAAAAAAAATAATTCAAGCTATTACTTCTGAAATACAGAATTATATTGGTCTCATTAATCAGTTCAGAGTGTTGTGTTAATGAATGGAAATTACTTCCTTGTAAGGTGCTTCTTTTACAAAACAGTTTCTCCTACAGAGTCAGTGTGTCTCCTTTCTAAATACTGAATAAGAAATCAACAAAAGAAAATATCTGTAATTAAAAAAATAAAGGGAGGTATAGATTTGAAGGATTATAATACTAAAGGGGGACTGGTTTTCTTTTCTTTTTTTTTTCCTTCATTTCTTTATGCAATTGACTGCAAATCTTCATATAACCTGGCTAATTTGCATTGTTCTGTTACACAGCATCTTACAGCACCATACATGTAATAATGACATATTGAACATGTGGTTGAGAAATATGATTTAGAAATCCCTAGACTGATCAACTGATAATGTAATGCCAAGCAAAATTCTCCTGAGTTTCTAATATGAGATGAGAAAGAAAAAAGTTATTTTCCTTGTGCTTAAGAAAAGCAACTGAAATATTCCCCCCTCCTTTTTTTTTTTTTTTTTCCTTTAGAAGAAATAGCCTCTAGGTAACGAAATCCCTTAAAAATACAAACAACTGGGAAAGGAAAACACAAAGCACGATGGCAAATGTGTAGAGACAACCACTCAGACACGTCAAAGTTGTTTCTACTAACATCCAAGAGAATTCTAAAACACTGAGGCAAGAAAAGTGAAAGATGGGTGCTTGGTTTTTTTTAGAAAAAAAAGGAGATAAAAGACTGACAAAGGCAGGACTGCTTTTGTAATTTGCTTCAATTCTAGTTGTTTTTTCTGCCTGTTCCAGTGGTCTGGAGCCCTGTCTGTCCATATCTGCTTCCCTGCAAAGCCCAGGCCTACCACACTCCTACAGCAGAGGAGACTGGGGGATCAACTCTACACTACAGATGTTCATCTGCTCTGTGTTATGATGCCAGCTAATTCTCCCTGACCACTCAAGCCCTTTGAAAAGCACCAGCACAAGCAGAGGGCTGCTCTGTGGGGCTGCCAGCCTTGTGTTTGGAGGGCACGGGCCTGAGGGCCCTGCGAGATCCAGAGCAGATGGGAAGGCGAGTGAGGCCTACTCAGACACGACAGGATGATGACTAGAGTTAGGGTGCTAGGAGCAGAACGACTGAATTAATTGCTGGGCAAAATTAACTACTGAGGTTTCTCTAAGAGGATACACAGCTCCTCCACTCCAGAAGGACTCTAAGGTGTGATCTCACTTGCATGCAATGTGGGAGTCACCAAGGCAGTGGTGATTTTTTGTAAACGCTTCCATGCACTACATGAGATGCTGTTTCTCCCAGCACAGAGAAGCTATTTTTATCTTATGTCCATCAATTCATCTCATATGTAGGCAAAAATGTGTCACCTCCACTGCAAATATATCTTAATTCTACTCTAATATTATCATCCTTCCACTTACACAAAAAACAGTCTTCCACACACAAAGATGCTGTTCCAAGTCCTACTTGCTGACCGCCTGTCACCTCTGGAACAAAAATACCTTCTCTAATGGGGTTACCTGAACATGAAACACTTCTGAGAACACAGTTTCCAAAACTGCTTTTAAGAATTCATTTATATAATTAATAGTTCTTCAAGACAAATCTTGCCATTTCAAACTTGACAGTTAAAAATCTGGCTTTTAAAGTATCATCAAATAACAATTTTAATTTTTTTTTTTAAAGTAAGATTCTTATTTCTAAAACACAGTAATTTCTTTACCACTCATTAGCTTCAGGTACTTAAAATCTAGCCATCTGCACAATCCTGTGTGTTATGAGCAGGAGCACAAAATTGTGTCAAGTGGAAATGGAAAGAGATGAAGAAAATGGTTGCAGAAAACCAGAAATCCAGATGTTAACTTGTGCACAGTGAGTGTAAAGACACACTTGATATCAAGCTCACACATTAAGGACTGTGGCATTTCAGGTGAAGTAGGAGCATCTCACTGAGAAGTCTAAAACCAGCTACACTCTACAGCAGAAGTGGTGACATTTCAGGAAACTGGTGCCATTACTAGTACCAACATCTTCATTTCTGATTGTAATCCTCTTACAAGGATATTAAGGTATCCAGGAAGATCTCAGTTACCTGGGGCATGCCAAGCATCCCAGCACTCAAAAGGTTAAGATTATCCTGCACTGTTAAAACCACCTGAGATTTATACTTCTCTTTATCTTTAGCTTCCATTGTCCTCTCTCCAACTGCAAACTCCCCCAATCACCACAGCAGCCATCAAGAGAAAAGTCAGCCCAGATTTTTGGATCAGATCTCATCCCTTCTAACAGCTTTCCTGCTGCAAGTTAAGAGCAATCAGGAGCAGGCAGGATGTTAGTTTTCATCTCCAATTAGAGAAGAATTATACTTGTGAGTGTTCATGTCTGTTTTTGCTAATCCCTCTACAGATGGCTGGAATATCCTCAGCACAGCAAAGAAGGGTTAAAGAAAAATCTGGATAATCAAGGTTGTAATATGGATTAGAAGCTTTTTTTTTTCCCCCTCCCCATTTCAAAAACAGAATGCAGAGCATTCCATTCCTTTAATGTGAAGACACTAATATTAAAAAAGAAATACAACATGGTTAGTTTAATTACGTAAAACTGTATTAGGCATTTATTGCATCGGGCTTCAGAGGGATAGGAGCATGGGATGAAAAGCTGATTTTTTTCATTAAATAGCTGCCCCGAGGCACATACATTGAGAACAAAGCACCTTTTCATGAGATATACCTGTCCCATGGTGACAACAACAAAGGGAATGAGGAAAGGGAAGTAGGAAATCTGAGCAAGGAACATATGATATGAAAAGTGTCCATTAAAAAAGAGGAAAAAAGGAGAAAAGAGAAAGTAGGAAGCGGGATGGAGAGACATGGTGTGGTCTAATAAAGTTTAAATTACTTAATCAATAAGAAAAAGTGTCCTTCAAAGGAAAAGGGGCAAAAAGAGGGAAAGGAGGAAATTAAAAGAGCACACTTAAAGTAAGAGAAAGATTAAAGCTAAGATGGAACAAGAGAAAACAAAACAACCAAACAAATCCTTTCCAAAGAATGGGAAGGAAAAGGCAAAAAAAAGGATGCCCACACATGCAGATCACTTCAGGAAGAAAAAGGCTCATGGCAGTTTGTGTCTGTTCTATCATACATGGCATTCCTCAGCACTTCTGAGAGCTTAAGGAGCACTGAGAAGACCAATCATCAGGGATGGAGACAAGGGCAGAGCCCAGGACACTCTCTCATCTACACTTCCCTCTTCCCTGCCTTGCCTCAGGGGGCTGCCAGCATCTTGGCTCAGAAAGAACCTGGAAAGGACATCTCTCTGCATATTGTTCCAAGCTGAGGATTGGCTTGGGAAAAAAACTGCCCTCTAATAAATTGCATATGCTCCTAGAGGGATAGGGGACTCATGCCTGCCTCTCCCTAAGAGATCTGAGAGCTTGACACCACCAGCAATTGAGGCAGGGTGGAGCATGAGCAGTCTCCATCATTCATTCATTTACTTTTGCACATGGGGGAACTGTGCCCACCATGCCTGCTGGCTCTCCACGGCAGCAATGCAGCAACAAAGCCCCTCAGTGACATTAAGGTAAACAAAGAATACACCAAGAAGAAAGGATCTCATTTTCTAGTGCACGTTGTGGATTCAAAATCAGCACCTTTGATGCATCACCACTTGGCTTTGGTCCTATCTCACAGCCACTGTTAACAAGCAGGTATGGCAAGGGGCAACTTCTCTCCCTCCAGAGACTGATCAGTCTGATGGGAACAGCACACCATTTTAGGCTGATTAACCTACAGAGCAGCAGCACAGCTTTGCTACTGGAGGCAGAAATGATGGCAAGTCTGTTCAGATCACGTAAATCTGATATTTATGTCAGCAGAAAGCACATTTTTGAGTGGTGGAAATACTGGACCTGCTGCTTTATTATTTTTTTTTTTTTCCCTTGCTACTCACCACCTCTCAAGAGACCAAACAGAACTAGAGCAGCACTGATGAGGAAGAGAAAGAGCACTGAATGCTGAGGTTCCCATACTTGGTAACTCTTAAAGAGCTTTTCCCCAAGGCCTTCTGCAGATGCCACTAAATTGCTTCAAGTCTTTGTCATCACGGGAGTATACTTTGCACATTTCTTCTAATATGATTTAAGTTCTGTTGTAATCACTGGAGTACAGGAATGGAAACCAGAAATGTAAGTACAGTAGAGTAACAGTACATATAGAAACTACAACTGAAGTCTGCCAGAATTGAAGGCTTTATTTGCAGTAAATTCAGAGTCACTAACCCATACCACTAAGAGGAAAGGTTAGTGCATTGGTTATAGACTAGGTAGTGTTCATATCTTATTATTTCTGGATTAATGTTGAAGAAAAAATTTTGTGCTACTAACCAGAAGAGCTACAAAAAATCTTTTAATCATTCTCTTGATTTCCTTTCTGCCTTCAAATTTCTTGAACTTTTAGTGGAAGCAGCATCTTATTCATCCCTTCAAAATACATGCATAAATAGCTGCTGGTTTAAAATTCCAGGTGCAATGCATAGTCCCTGTCTGCTTCTTTAAGATATGACAGACCAGATTAAGTCTGGGGCAGAAGACCATCCAAGAACATCACCATTGCTAAAGCATGCATGAAGGACGTGGAAGCTTCTGCAACCTTCCCAGCATAGAAGCAGTACTACAGGGCACCTGCTGCTAGATAGGTGTGGTTAAAATGCTTAACTTCAAGCATTTTATTAATTACTACCTTGCATTTATACTCTATTAAGGAATTCACACACAAAAAGGAAAAAAAAACTTCTCCTGTGGGCATGCTCACAAAAAACCACCCCACCCAACAAAAACAGCTGTATGGTAATGAAGCAAAGCTGCAGTCAAGGATTGAGATTTGATCAAAATAACTTTCAGATCAAATATATTTAACAAAATTTTGATCTGACTGTTGCTAATGACAAAGCAGCTGGATAAACCTGGACAGGTTTATTGTTTTGTTCTGTAACCTCAGTGATTCTATTGCTGGTCTTTCTCTGTACCACCAGCCATTTTCATGTCTGGCTAATAGTATAAACTAGTGTCATAGATGAGAGAAGAATTTCCCTTTCAGGCTCAAAAAGAGCTGATTCCTCCACCCTGCCCAGGAATGTCCCTCAGGGCCTCTTGTCCCAGAAGACTTGCAAAGCAGTTTATTCTAGAGGGATTTTTGGAAGCTAGAAAGAAGTTTTAAAAATATCTAAGCCATCCTCCCTCTCTGCCTTTGGGTTTACTGGCTTAAGCACACAGGAGGCAGAATTCCCTACAATTAGGGAGACAACAAAGACAGGCAACTAGACTAAAATACAAAATAATGTAGCTTGAGTGAAGAAGAGATCCATATGGGATGCTCTGGAGCATTCTGACGCCAATTATTTTGAGTTACTCAGATAAAACTGCAAACAAACAGAAAAATATTCCATACAACAAGCCACTTACTAAAGGCCTTGTAGAAATAGATCACTAGAAGTATCTGAAGAATAACAATGCAGGGAATTTTGGGATCTATACAGTGTAAAGTTGTTACTCATGGCCTGTAATGTATCTCTTGAAAAAGAAAGACTTGAGAATTATTAGCTTTGAATTAGCCAGGTAAATACACCCAGAACGATGCCTGTCTGGAGACACAGAAGATGCGAAGGACTTGGAACCTGACAGGAGGGGCCAATTATTGTTTCTACTGCTGGATACTTTTTATCTGTGAATTATTTTCTGTTCTGATGTCAAGAAGATTAAAATGGTGAAGTGCTGCTTTCACATTTTTTTTATTTTTTTTTTTTTAACCAGCAAAAATGAGCTGTAAGTTAATTAATGAAAACCGGATCTGTGGACACTTCATCACACATTCATCATCACCAGCTATTTCCTTCCTAATATACCACTGCCTTAAGAAACTGTATCATTCAGCTTTTCCATTTTTATCATCCCCACCTAGAGTGCCTGCTGGCAGACCAGCCACACGGCAGAAACAGCTCAGAATATGAAGATACACGAGTGTGAATGTCACACAGGCTGTTGCTCCCACTCTGCTATGTACTTCTGGACAGTAAAACAATGCCAAGTGCTTAGCTCCCAAACCCCACGTTGTGCATCTCATCCCAGCAGCAATTACAGCAAGAGTCCAGCTGTAAAAACCTGATGGAGCTGCTGTGCACATTCAACGAATGAAAAGAGCAATTCATTAGAAGTGCTTGGCTTGCTCTCTGAGGCGTTCTCCATGCTGGTGCACACAGAGAGGGGGTGCAAGGTCACCCCATCCTTGCCTCTTCATCACTTAACAGAGGACAAAGTAACCCAGAGACTCAAGAAATGCCATGGACAGTACTGTGCACCTCTCCTGAACACAGTGGAGGAGAAAGAAGGGAGCAGGCAACAAAAAACCAACTTGTCTTTGGATTTAAGAGTGAACAGAACAACAACCCTCCTTAGAACAGCTACTAGCAACAAAACCAAGGGAAAGCTTTACCCTTCTCTGAAGCTGTCTGAATGGACTAAAAGGTTCAAAGAGCTGCAGCAGCTGCTATTTGGTACCCAGTGATGGCCAAGTCAGCCTCCTGAACACTCAGCTATCATAACACACATTTCTGTACGAATTCTGTTATATGCTGTTTGAACAGGTACTGCTGTGTTAAAGCTTTTAAAAATGCACATAAAGTGCTAGTTAAGATAATATTCCACGGGGAGTCTTCAGGTTATGGCAACAATGGGATTTTACCCCCGATTACTGCAAACCAGAGTACGTAACAACAAAAAGATGAGCTGGACTGATGGCAGAATTTACAGCAACTGACTTCCTTTTAATTTGCAAGTACCCTGCACTTAAAGAGTATTTCCAAACCGAGGTTTGGGGTTTTTTTTTTATGACAACAAAGTATCCTGTTACACACACACAACTGTTCTTTGAGGCTGTAACTTGCTGTGAACTGTTAGGGGATTTATCTTCAAGACAAGAATAGCAATAAAGAGGCAAATTAATTCAGTTTTCTGTAACTGTAGCAGGGACACTAATGTAAACATACAGAATACCCACGGAGAGAATATTTTTAGCCCTTTGTAATAAATGATCAGCAACTTAGCAGACAAAAACATCCCCTCCTGGCTCAGAGGACGTAGCTCATACCTAAGAATTCTAACGATTAAAAGAATTCTACCAATTACTTGGCTGCATAGTCAAGTATGTAATGCAATAAACTATGCCTGAATGGTCTGTTTACCCCACAGCAAGTTGCAAGGAGAGCTCTTTCCCCTTGCAGGACTTGTCTCTTTGGAGCAGGCTGGCTGGCAAAAAGCCAGGGGAAGCTGGTGCTTAAGCAAGCAGCGCCTGTGAGCATCCCGACCTCAGCCAGCCGCGGCAAATGTTATTGGAGTTTCTGTGCTGTAAAATTGCTGCTTTCATGCCCACTGCATCTGACAATAGGAATCCTTGGCCTTGCATGAGAGAGGAAGGCTGATGTGCCTTCTAGTCAGATCTCTGCAGCCGTGAAAAGTGGGGTTACTACTCCTGTGTGCTCCTAATGCGTTCGTGACAAAGAAATTCATGTCAGCGCTGCATCACGGAGACTAAATGGAGAAGCCTTTTGTGGGGGGGTAGGACAGCAGAGAAAACATGCTTTAAGCACAGTCCTTAAGCTTCTAAAATATTCTGGTAATATAAATATTACTTCTGGTAATATTTAAAAAGATAAAGGATGTTAAGTTAAAGGCAACAAACCTTTATAGCCTTTTATTTTTCAAAGCAACCTGGAGATAAAGCTCTGTTTTCACAATCATCCAATGGATATTTATTTTTTTTCTTAGCAGCTCCGAGTGCAAAATCCTCAATATTTCTCCTACGTGAGAATGCAACAAGCATTTCCCAGAAGAATCTGCAAGAGTCCTGTTTACTTCCAGCAAGCAGCTTGTTTAAAGCACTAAAGCATTATCCTCCAAGTTAGAGGCAGCCAGAACAGAGTTCAAGTGCAAGACAAAAGCCAATGAGGAGGCAAATCAGAATTTTCACTTTTGTCAAACACTCTGGTTTTTTTGCTACGGGGACTTTTTCACCACTACACAATAAAATGTGCTGCAGTAGCATAAGAATGACTTAATTCCTGTATTAACACCCACTGGTAACTTCAATTTACTTAATGCAAAGGCAACCTGGCTTTCCTCAGAAGTGCAGAGGCAGGCCCTAGCAATCATGAGCATTTAGCAGAACTAAGGCCTAAATGATGTATTTTATGCTTTTGCACAGCTCTTTGTCTTCAGCTGCAACCAAAAGCTCAGACCCAGCTTTTCCACAATCAACAGGACAAGATGTTAACCTTACTAAATTTATACATTTTGTACCAAGCTGGTGAACATTTGGTGCTCTCCTACAGTAAGCATAACTATATAACAATTTTTAATTCAGCTAAAACAAATTAAAAATTAAAACTGACCAAATTTTCACAGTTGGGAAAAAAACCCAGGACTTTTAAAATTAATTGTATTTCTTTTTTTAAGAAAAACAACCCCAAATGAGAGCAGTCTAAAGACTAAAGACAAAAAAAACCCAAACCACCAAAAATGAACCTTCAAGTTTTTATCAAAACCTCACTGCTTTCAACTCACTCTTTGCTGCTGGAAGAACTTTTGTACTCTGAAATCCATCAAGGCTCAGTGAGCATTAGAGCTGATAAGAAGGGCTTGTGGAACCTGATGCCACAGAGGGGTGAACGAATGAAAGCGTGTGCAAGATCTTCAGTCCTCTCTTCCTAAACAAGGCTTTTTAAAGAAAAGGTTTTGTATTGTGGCATAGAGTTAAAAACACTAGACCCTTCCCTGAAATTAAATGATGAGAAATTGCACACAACAGAGCTGAATGTGATGATTGTGAAGTTTTGGACTCTCAGGTTCACCTGCAGTGCCAGGTACACGTTTGCTGAGCTGAAACCCTCTGAGGTTTGGACGCAGCTTTCTTCCTTCCAGAAAGCTAGCTGCTGCTTTTTTATTTCAGAATCAATTTATCTTCACAAGTTTGCTTAACTTGCACCATTTTTTTGGTAATGATTTCTGCTGGAGGAGGGAGGAGGGGAGGAGCTGTCTCTGCAGCACGCTCTCCAGTTGGCACACAGGCCCATCTGGCACGCGTGCCACTACAAGACAGATAATTTGTCACTCTGAATCCTTTGATTTGTGAAGAGGCCGAAATCATCTTTGGAAAGATATCTTGCAGCTAATGATACAGGAGGTGTGGGGGAGACTGTTCTTTGAAGGCTACAAAGGCCACAATCTGAAGAGAATTAATTGGTCTTGGCTCTTCTATTAAGTAACAGAGATCGAAAACTGCAAAAATCTTTTAAGAGAAAAAACATGACTTCCAACAATCAGCTCTGAGAACTAATTGCCCACCACTGTGCAAAATCTGATTTTGGAGGGGCGAGGGTGAGATTAGGGAATGGTAATTTGCTCTTGGCAAACAAACCGAATGCTTAATTAAACGGAACAAATGTACATTTTTGTACATTAAGGGAACAAAGTTGACAGAAGTTTGGCTTAAACACCAAAGAAAGAGGAGAAGATGACAGATTCACTAAACCCAAATCAAATATCAAAAGGGGATCAAAAATAATTTGGCTAGCACTCAAGGCACCATTTTTAAATTCTCAAAGCAATTCTCTTTGCCCCAAGCATGTGGAACAGACTTGTTTGTTGATCTGCACCTGAAGGATACTGGCCTCTGTGGTCTGAGTTGGGACTGTAAAACATGACATAATTCCATAGCTACCAAGAAGGCTTCGAGCACTGCTTCACAGTGGTTGAAACAGAGCAGTCTCTAGCCTAAGAAAAAAGTCAACATGGATTTTTATAGCACAAATTCATTCCAAAGCTTGTCAAATACCTCTAATTCAGCAGCACGGGCACTCTGAATTTCTGGGTGTCAAACATTTGTTTTCCTTATGAAATACTGAGTATGTGCATGCTCACAAGACAGTGGCAGCTTTGACTGACAGCAGGAAACCCCCTTTTGTATTTTGCAGGATAGAAAATGGTCCAGCACGAAGGGAAAGTGGCTGCAATGCAAATGATTTCTTCTGGAAGGTGTGGACACCACTTGAGAGTGAAGTGCAATGCACTGCAATGTGCATGCTGCTGCTGAAACACACTCAGCATACCTCACTGGGATCATCTCTGCTAGAAATAACAAAAATCACATCTACCTGAGCTGAAGAGCACGTGGGTATTACTAGAAAAACTCTAGGAGGTTCCCTCAGTCCACCTCCTCCTAGGGGAGTGGAGGTTTGTTCTCAGCAGTACAGCTGATGTCTCTGTTTATTTTAATTTCATGTTAGAAAGTGACAGAGCTTCTGTCACTTCCCTTGGGATACACTTACATGTCTTAATACACTTCACTGATACACAGGGTTTTTTTCTGATAATGTGCCTAATATTTCTTTTCTTTTCATTCTATTGCTTTTAATTGTACATCCACATGGTACACAAGATGCCTCATTCTGTGTTGGGGTATTGATCTCCCTCTGTAAGCACATAATTAGTGCTTAGGCTACATACTGAGGCAAGGTTTTATTCTCTTACCTGTTCCCATCTATTAATATTTTTAACCTCCTAATTGTCTTCATCCAAATGTATCCAAAGGTTAGAATAAATAGCATTAATTCTAGAAGTAATAAGAGAATTTGACAGGAACTCTGAAAAAGCAAAAGGCCCAAATCAAAACCTTATATTCCACTGATGCTATGCTTTGATTCAATCTTTGCTAATGTATTTGTATATCCAGTTCAGATTGCACTTGTTAGTCAGACCCTGTTGCAGATTTATGTCTGATTAAAATTCTCCATCACCATTCCTCCTCAGATTTTTCCTGAATATTCTGCATCCAGACCAGCTTACTTTTTTTTCAGTTCTAATTTCATTTTATTAGTCTCTGGCCATACAATTAATGATCTTTGTGTCCTTTTCTATTAACATTTTGTCCCCAGCTGGCACTCAGAACTCTCACTATTCAGTACCATTAGGAAATTTTATTAATGCCATTTTTACTCCTTCATCCACGTAACTAATGATGATGTTAAATAAAACCAAGATCACAGCACATCCACACAATGTTCTTCAACATAACTCCTCCTAGTTTGATCTATTATGCTTCATTTATTGTCACAGACTATTTCAGATAGGTTCCAATTCATTTTTTAAGTGTCTTGGGACCAGTGTCAGATTGGAAGACAAACAGTGTGTACTGATCCAACAACGACAAAACTTGTCATTGTGAATTTGAGATTTATTTATTGGGAATTATGAGATATTTTAGGCAATGTGCAATGGTCTGAATGTGACAATGACATCAAGGTGTGTGGTTACCCACACAGCTCTCAGAGTGATGGAGAGAAAAAGCAGCAAACTTACAAACAGCTTTGAAGCATGGGATCTCTTGCCATCATATTTGTGTTTTCTTCTCCCTTAGCACTTTTGCTCTCCCCCTTTTGTTCCCCAATAATCAGAATTAAACTGGTATTGACTACATGGCAGGTGACAGCCTAGCTGCTAAGTTCCAGTTCAAGCAGAACATGTGGTTTCCCTTGTGGAATAACTATGGCAAAACAGGAATGAAATAAGGGCTGGGAAGTGTTTTGTAAGCAAGACTGCCAGGAAGTTACTTGGAATATGTTGGCCAGGACTAACTTCATTTGCTATGGTCTTTTCAAGGGGTTATTTCCAACCTTTTCACAAGCCAGTGGGGTATGAATGGCCAGAAAGGTCAGTGGCATCCAGGGGTGCATTGAGAAAGCTCTGACCAGCAGGTGTAGGGAGATTCCTCTCCCCCTCTCCTCTGCCCTGGTGAGACCACACCTGGAATAGAGTCCAGTTTTGGCCTCCCCAGTTTAAAAGAGACAAGAATCTACTGGAAAGAGTCCAATAGGGGCTACAAAGATGATTAAGGGATTTGAGCATCTCCCCTGTGAAGAAAGACTGAGGGAACTGGGGCTGTTTAGTCTTGAGAAGAC
>JAOEGS010018973.1:0-22684 GCA_025447755.1 Corythornis vintsioides
ACCCTGGCAGTGTAGGGTTAATGGCTGGACTTGATGATCTTGAAGGTCTCTTCCAGTCAAATCATTCTATGATTCTACCCGGCCTTGCCACTCCACACCTGAATGAAAAAGGGAGGCAGAAAGAGACTGTCCCAAATTTCATTGTTCTGCACCCCAGGCAGCAATTTATTTTGGAGAGATCCAGATTTATTAGCATCCTGTGGCTCTTTGCACAAGTGAAACTGACTTTATGTGATGCATGGTTGCGTAGCGGAGTAAAACTCAAGTGGAAACCAGGGTGTGACACAGGGTACACCTCTAATGTGGAAATCCCAACCCTGACGGCTGTGCTGTCATTGCATCACTTAGCTTGCAAGCCTGACTTCCACTGCCAGTCCTCTCCCGTGTACACGTTTTACTCTGTGGGCAGCACAGCTTAGGGTTAAACAGTCACTGCTGTTTGCTCTGTCATGCTCTTGACCAAATACCTTTGCCAGGCAACATGGGGAGGCCCTCAAGTGTCTTGTCCCATTTTCTCAGCTAGACAGACAGTGGCCATTAAGCAAAAAACATGACAGTTCTGATTCTCTGTAAGATAATATGGAATGGTGACAGTTTAGAGACACACACACTTTACTTCTGTGGCTTCTCTAAAAAAGGCCACTGAAAACACCTTTAAATATGAGGTTAACTCACTATTTTCTTTGTGGATCTTTGAAACAACATCAGCCTGCAATAGTTCCCCAGGCAGCAGTGCAGTGTTGCTAATAGAAATTCTGTAAGCTCTAAATTGGTTACTCTCATCTAATTGTTATTATTATTATTATTATTCACTTGTATTACAGCCCTAGGCCACTTCTCCGTTTCTGGAAAGAAATTATTTTACTGTTCATCAGTGAAGTGACCAACTCCTGCCATCTAGAGGGTAGTTTCTGGAACATAATCGAGGCAGACAGTTTCACCAGATAAAACAAAACAATGGCTTAAAAGCCATTTAAGTGAGACTAACACAAAAATCTGAGTGCCCACCTGTCTCCTTGAGGTCGTTCTAGTTTTCTCACTTTTTCTTTTCACTCGTGTGTTTATAGATAAATGCCCTTTCAAATAAGGGGATTTCAAGTGTGTGGATGCATTTTGAGATATTTCCTCAATAGCTCCATTCATTCATGAGAGTAGCCAAGTAGGATATTTATTCTAAAATAGATTAAAACTTCGTTTGCATTTTTTTCCAGTGCTAAATATGCCTAAAGCAGACTAGAAGGCTCACAACCAGGATAAAAGAATATTAATGATTCATAGCATTCATTTAAAAAAAAAGGAGAATGACACAAGAAAAGCTCTAACATCTCACAAAATAGAATATTTTCTGTTTAGGCTGGTAGTTAAATACCATGTAGCCATGGCTACTGGCCACAGTTAAAAATGACTTATCCACATGCTTTCCTAAAAAGAATCAATGTCCAGTTCTCAGGTGATCATCCTGGATTTTTTGTCTTAAACAATAATGCTGTTAGTTCGATGTGTCCCACTAACCTAGTGTGAAGATTACACTGTGAAGTAAAAGCATAACAAGCAAACAGTTGGACGACACAAAAGTTCCTGGAAAGGCAAAAGTGACCAGGGATTGATGAGCAACAGACTGAACTCTCCTCCTACCCAGCCAGTCCATCTGTGAGAGTCATAACTCGCATATGCCCGGGCGAGACAGAGCTGCGTGTAGGGGTTTTTAATGGTACAGGTATTATTTATCTTTTTAAGCTACATTGTATTTCTACCATTAAGACTAAACAATACTTGATTTTGCAAGCAGATAGAAGCATCGAAGAGAGAAATTCTCAGGTGCCAATCCCAGACAATTACCATACCCTGACATATGATCTCTGTCAAGTGAAGATGGGGACAATCGCCACCAAAGCAAACATTTGAGGCGGGAACAACCCCCGAACTACAACAGCCATACAAATTGCTCATAAAAACGGCTTGGAAGACTTCCCCACGGCAGCGAAACCAACAGCATATTCCAAGTGAGAAGAAAGACGACGTCAATTTGGACCTTTACAATAACACCGAAAGAGATTGTTTCTCCCCCTAGTTGTCTTCAGCTCCCGACCCTTCGCCGTCCAGCCCGCGGGCATCGCGACTCTGTGCGAGGGGAAAGCGCGGAGCCGCCGCTTGTTTCTCTGCCTAACTCCCACCAGGTAGAGCCCCGGGCCTCCTCGCGTCCCCACCTCCCGGTTCGCCTCCCACCCCCGCCTCCCCTACCCAGCACGCCGGGTCTCGCCTCCGAGACCGGCCCCGCGGCTGCCAGCCGGAGGTGACGGGAGGGACGGGAAAGGGGCGACCGCCCTCGGAACCTTCCCGCCTCGGCGCGCGGGGCCGCCCGGGCGTCACACCGCCTTCGCCGCTTCCGGCTTCCGTGCGGCGGGCGCAGCTAGGCGGGCTGGCGGGCGGAGACCCCCGCTGAGGCGGCCGCAGACCCCGGGCTGAGGCGGCCCCAGACCCCGAGCTGAGGCGGCCGCTGCCTCCCTCAGAGATCGGCGCCGGGAAACGCGGAGCGCGGCGGTGCAGGTCGGAGACGCGTTGCGACGCCGTTTTGGGGGCCCGGGTGACGAATGCTAAAAAATAAGGCACCATACGGAAAGCTGCATCGCGGATTGCGAGCGCTGTCGGCTTTTCGCCCGACGACCTCAATTCGGGGCGTGAGGGCGCGTCAGCCTCGGCAGCCGGGCCCGGGGCCGGCAGCAGATGCGTTTCCCCAGGTGGGACTCGTCAGGGACGTGCCCGAGAAACCCCCCGCCCGTCAGGGCCCTAAGGAGACCGGCAGGCCGGGGCGCTGCGGTCGCAGGGTACATTTGGTCACCACATTACTAGATGATGGAGCAATTCACTGAAAGCACAGTGCCTCAAAAATGGTTGTGTTAATGGAAGGAATCACGGACCAGGGTGACATACATATGAAATACTTCTCAGAATTATTTTTTTTTTTCTAGTATTGTAATTTCATATAATGCTGTCACAGTGGTAAAACAGTTTATGTTGATTTCTGAATGAAATCAGGTGTGACCCAGCAAATTTTCCATGATTCCTTCATTGAATGTACATAAGGCAGAAGCTGTTTGATGGGTCGGTACAAGACACCCTGAAATATGTAAACCCTGGGCATTAGCATTTGCATGGTGTGACAAGAGTAACCCAACAGTTGCCCTTTCCCCCAGTGAACAGCTCATCAGAGCCATTCATTAAGTTTGCACCAGTGGGTAGTTAGCCCACCACGTAAGAGGGAAGCTCCCCACACAAGGGAAGGTTGTGTTCAGCACAGAAGATCTGAAACTGGTGCAATCTGCTTTGCTGGCTGCTGTGAACTTAGCATGAGTCTTTGGGACCTCCTCAAGGACAACGTTAAAGGGGGGAAGGAATGTCATAGGCATGGGACAAACTCAGCAAAATTTAGATGGCAGACTTTGGCTACTTATTTTACCCAGCACAACCATCAGGTGAAACACCTCAGCAGTTTTTTGGAGCTGTGGTGGGAACTCTGCTGTCTTTGCCAGTGTTTACCTTACCAAATAATGCAGCATGTGAGGAACAGCAGGTGAAACTTACACAGGACAAAACACACAGTGCTGGGGACTCCAGTACTCACACAACACATTTTAGGGTTTCTCCTTTGAACTACTGCTCACCTCATACACAGCCTCCTGCCACCTGAACTCTGCTTTCCGTGCCACAGCATCAGCCATTAAGCTCGGGAGTCACAATGGCTCCAGTTGCTGCTCTGACTCTCATTGGAGCATTTTGCTCCCAATTTGAAAACTTAAGATGGAAAAGAGAAAAACAAAATGAACTAGAGAGCTCAGATGCTCTATAGGGCAGCAGGGCCATACCTCGGGCTGAGGAGGGAACCAGGCATGGACTTACTGTGTCCTGGGCAGTACACTGAGTCCTTTACTATGAAAAGAAGGGTGCTAACACAGCTACAAGTCTTTTCCCTCAGGAAAAAGACTTTGGTCTAGCAAAAAGTTCATATGATCTCTCTGACAGGTAGATCTTGTGTAGCTCATTAGGCATTTCCTGAAAAATTGAACCTGTTGGCGTAGGTCCTTCCAAGGTGCATCTCTCATCACACACCCTTCAGGGGAGCTGGGCTGCAGACAGGTTTCCCTGGGTCTTTCCTGTCTGAGCAATTGATAACCACATTGTGGTGCCTAAATACATTTTTGGGTCACCCATCAGCCTCAGATGATAGAAGTGTTGCTAAAGGTGGAGGCAGAACACACTGCAGAGGCATTTTAAATACTGCTTAGTGTTTTGAAAAGGTGCAATACCCTGATTTGAAAGGAACTGCAGGTAAACAGTGTTTTTTCTGTGACAGTTTCTGCCATCACAACACTCTTAATCTCTAGTCATAAGATTAAGAGATAGTAATTTTCCTAACTAAGATAGTAATTTCCTAATTTATAACTCAAGGCAAAAATAACAAGAATCTGAAGTGGAAGCTCAGAGGAACAAGTTACAGAATATTGATCTATAGGATGTTGTTATTTATTGAATGGTGTTTGAAAGCCTGGATTGATTCAATAGCTTGTTAAAAGGACCTGATATTGCAGTTTTTGTTACTTAGTTTAGTGCAACTTTCTAAAACCTACCATCTTAAAGATTTCTCATCACCTGTGTCCTCAGTGGTCAGTGAGACTGTTTTTCATGAAAGCAGTTTGTCATTTTGGTGCTTTCAATTATGAGGTGGTGTGAGGAAGTGAAGGTATAAACAGTAAGCATTAGATTCAGTTGTTAAATCAGCAGTTGAGCAGTTTGAAAACTAATGTGTAGCCCCATATTGGACTCCTGGTGTCAGAAAAGTCACGCTCTAGAGTAATGACAGTTGCCAGCAGGCAGCTCAGCAATACGATTCTGACTACAAAATATGACACTAATACAGTTTAAACATGGTGCAAAATGATATGGGGTGAGAAAACTGATTTATTTCTTCTATCAAAACCAAATTTTAATATTTGGTCAAGATAATATATTTGTTTTGAAAAGTTCAGATTATCGCATTTATTTTATAAAGCCTTTTGAACAAATATACTAATTTTTCTTCCAAGTATAAGCTGCTACAATTCACTGCCTGTTGATGCTGCAGCTCTGCTTACAGGTGCCAGCAGGCATGTCTACCTGTCTGCTTGGAGTTAGGGCTGAGGCTGAGGAAAGCAGCTACCTCCCATTTTCTCAGGTCTGTGGTCCCAGTAGTCACCCATAGACCTGCTGGAATCAGGTCAGACCTGCTGGAATCAGGCAGAACTGTGTCATCACATGGGCCAGTTTCTGCCAAATCTGTAGTGATTTTCTTCAAACTCCTTAAGTGAAGATTGAAATTCTAAGATGACATTTGAGTCTCAGTTATCATTTGTCTGGAAGTATTAGAAATGCAGCTTCAGAACACAGAAGCAGAACAAGGAGCACCATTTGGTGTACTTGTAGCTAGAAGAACTGTGGGTTAGTTGTGTACAGTGCATTATACACCAGGGCAATGCAGTAGAGAGGCTACATTTCCAAACCAGAAGCCCTGTGGTGAGGTACCAAATTGAGAGCTGCACACAGCCAAAACCTCAGCCACCTTGTCTGCAAGGAAATAGGGTTTGTAGCTACAGCACAAAAAGGCACGTACCCCTGGGTCACAGTCTGGGGAGTGTTTGGGGTTTTAGGACTATGTTCAGTAAGGCTTTTTTCTGTTAGTGGAGAGGTCCTTCCCTCATCCTTCCCTCATTCTCAGCTTTGCTAAGACAATAGCCCTGCTGCCCCTTTCATTGTCTTCCCCTGTCAGTTTGTGCTAATCTGAGCCTCAAGGGTGCTTGTTAGTTTGGGGTTTTAGGCTTTGTTTTTAACTGGTAACTGGTTTAGAATGTGACACCAACAATAGTCACATCAGTAGAAATGGGGGGATAAGGATGGAGTATAAGGAAGGGGGTCTATCTTGAGTGCCTATGTTGACAAGAGAAATTCCAATGTCATACCACACCTTTAATTTCTCACTAGTCCAGTTCATGGAGTCAGGATAATAGTTGCCTAATTTATTAAAAACACAGAGTAAACTAAGCATATGTGAATACTACACAGGTCATTGTGGGGCTGACAAGAGAGCAGTGGTCTGATTGAGTGCCTGATGGTCTCACCACTTTACTGCACTGGTTCCCTCCCAGCATGTCAACAGAGACACATCAAACCAGATGGAGTTAAATTAACATAAACCCTTCTTGGAAAGCAGTGGCAGCTTCAGAGCAATGCATGCTCACCCCTTCACTATTGCCTATGTACTAGAATGATAAATAAGACTTACAAACATCCCTTTGTGACAGCTTTTAAATATATATAATGACATTTTTGTTTTCTAAACCTTCATGAAGTGTGAAAGTTGCATTTTTGCAGTACACCATGAATCCCTTACCTGACTAATGCTCTTTAACTGATTGAAGTAGTTAGGGAGCATGAGTAGAGGGATAAGTGAAAGACAAAATGAGATTATTTTCCTTATTAAATAGACAGAGCAACCTAAAACTAGAGCAGACCATCACAAACAAACCCAACAATCTAGTGAGTTTGATTTTTAAGGCAAAACAGCAAAGCTAGTTCAGCACAAAGTTGAAAACACCAAAGTCCTTTCTCAATCACAAGATTCTTTGTGATTCATCTCATGACTCTTCCTAAGGGACTGGGCCCTCATTCTGCCTTTGAAAAGAAACTTTCAGAAAAGCAAACGAATGGAGATGAGGCACAGTTAATATGGGAAGTCCAAGATACAGTTTTAGAGCTGGATGTCACATGTATCCCTGTATTCTTTACATACCTATCTTTTTCCCTACCCCAGACAGTGAAAAAATGCCTAAAAAGAAGACTGGTGCTCGTAAGAAAGCTGAGAACCGTCGTGAACGTGAAAAGCAGATAAGGGCTTCAAGAGCCAACATAGATTTAGCCAAACATCCTTGTAATGCTTCAATGGTAAAATAATCTACACTGTTTTATATCTCAATACTGGGTTTTAAATTGTGCAAAACCAGTGATAACACATTGGCTGTATTTAGTGCCACTGGAATGTCATTCTTCTACTGTCCTTCCTTTACATTTAAGGTTATGTTTCCATAATAAGTATAATACTTGAATAGAAAGTTCAATTTCTAATTACTTAATTCAGAGTCCTTGTGGGATCTGTATGTTTTATGTATTTTACCTAGAATAAAAATAATGACCCATATTTTATTTCTTTTCTTTAGGAATGTGATAAGTGCCAAAGGTAAGTATTTTTTCCCTTCTAAAACTAATAGTTTAATTGGTTTCAGACATTTTCCAGTTCATTATTTTAATGCTTGATTGCCTTTTTTCCCCCCCTTCCATGCCTAGACGACAGAAGAATAGAGCTTTTTGCTACTTCTGTAACTCAGTTCAAAAATTACCCATTTGTGCACAATGTGGTAAGTAGAAACAGTGAACAAAACCACTCTATTCTCGGGTGTTAAACTCTCAGCAGTTAGCATACCTTTGTCTTAAACTACCTTTGTGAGCTGTGAAGGAGTTCTTTTCAATCTGCTGTGAATATCCTCTTTGAGACCTGCTTGATCATCCACCAATGCTCGTGCCTCTGCCCCCCAGACATGTGCTTGTCTTCTTGATCTTTAGACGACTTTGTCTCACTGCCTTTTAGGATTGAGCACTTCTGACAGACAATTTTTTGTAGATTGACTGACTGGAGTATTGTTTCATAACAGCAGCAAAGTTAAAAACCACCAAGATGCTAATAAGTACAGCTTTTTAGGGATGATATAAATAAAACTGATCAGAAATTAAAGCAACAGTATGTTAATCACCTGGCACAGTTCTGTAATGTAATGTGCTGTTCATCTTACTATATGTGCTAGAGGGTCAATGCTTTGAAATCAGAAGAGGGCTCATAGTGACAGCACTCAGTTCTGAATCAGGCTGTAATGCCCCTTGGTTTTTTTGCTGTGGTTTGTTGTTTTTGGTGGGTTTGGTTTTGGTTGGGTTTTGTTTTTATTTTTTTTAACTAGCTGCTTGCTTACAGGGAATGTTGATAAGCATTTCATACCTCCAGGTGAATTTTGTTGCTTTACTGTTTCAACACAAGCCTTGCAGATTTTCAGTTTGTTATTGAGCAATTTGACTGTTTTGGAGTTTGACTCTCAGAGCTGCTGACATCTGCAGCTCCCAGCACCCAGTTTGGGACCCATAGACACCAAGCATTTGGGGAAGCCAGGCTGTTAGTACATCGTGGCAGTGTCACCCTTCAGAAATCATCTTCTGTCATTAGGCAGTGAAGTACTAAACACTTGTTGTCTGCCTTACTGTGTAACATACATCTGATTTTTTTTTCCTGAGTGTTGAATTTATCTTAAGCAGCAGTATGTTTCAGCAGAAAAAGACCTTCCTAATAACAACCATAAAATTAATACTGAGTCCCAGGGTTTTCCAAGACAAAGACCACTAGAGCTATTTGGTGCTTAATCAAGACTTGGGAACAGCCCCATAAAGCAACAGCACCTTTCTTAGAGAAGTCCCTGGGCGATGGGAGTAACGTAGCTCTGCTGCAGTGCTCCAGTAACAGCCCCCACCACCTCACATTGCCCAGCTCAGCCCACCACTTGTCCTCTCTCACCCTCCGTTTGGTATGTGAGGTGTGATTTAATACAAAACTCTTCTGGTGCTGCTTACTGAGGTTTAATTCTATTTTCAGAGTAAAATTTGGTTCTATGAGCTTTTGAATGGGTTCGCAGGAAGCACCCTTTCATTGATTTCAAAGCAGGCAACAAATAACAGCCACCAAAGGTGTCTCTTGCAGGGCATCACTTAACTTAAATACTAACTCCATTTCAGTAGCCTGGACTAGCTACAATTTTTTTATTATTTTTTTTTTTTTTGCTTGTACAACTGCATACAGAGCAGGGAACCTTCTGGTAGAGCCATTTGTCAGAGCAAGGAGTAGAGAAAAATTGTCACCCTAACATCTTGCATGTGTCAGAAGAATTTTTAAGGGCAGACTGTGTTTTTCTTCCCACTCATCCTCTGCATTTAAAGAAAATAATTTTGTCTAGGAAGTAATCTCTTCTATTTAAAAAAAAAAAAAAAAGAAAAAACCACACCTCCACCAGAAAACCCCCAATTATTCAAGTACTTCTAAGTAATTAAATCATCAGATGCATGTGGTTTGTTTTTCTGAAGATCCTCAGCCTTGCACACAGAATATGCAGCTGTTATGGTAGGACAGAACAAGCACCAGTTTTAAAGGCAATTTTTGAAGATCTCATTACTTTCACCTTAATTTTATTCTTCAGTTTATTTTTGACATTTTAAATTCTTGCCAGTGTTCAAAATACAGAGGGACAACACAGTGCCTTATCTCAGTACTGGGGCAAGAAAACAGACAATAATTACTTTGATCTAAGGGAGATGTGTGGGTGGATCACAGACATTTGTTTGCATTCTTTTTACCTGGATTTACAATTAAGTGCAGTCATTTGGTTGAAGTACTGCTCCTATATGAACATTAATTCTATTTTTTATTTTATTAATATTTTTATATCATTTTCCTTTGGTTGCTTGGGGTTTTTTTTGTTTTTAAACAGGAAAAACCAAATGCATGATGAAGTCTTCAGACTGTGTTATAAAACACGCCGGTGTGTACAGTACTGGACTAGCAATGGTGGTATGTATACACAGTTACAGCCTTTTTTACACTAGGAGGTTATCCTGTGCAAATCTTTCTGAAAAAAAAAGATAATGCCCATTAATGGAACAAAGTATGTACCATGCCTAGGCTTTTTTTCTCATCTGACTGTCACAAACTGATTTTTCCCTTATGCAGGAAATGCAAATTTTGCACAAACTGGTTGCTGACTGATCTGTGTTGGTGGCAGGCCCTGAGCACGTGCGTTGCAGCACCAGAGCTTACATGCCCCACAGCCAATTCCCAGTCTCCATTAAAATCTAGGACAATTCCATAGAAACCAGTGGACATTTGTTGCTGTCTCATCAGTATCTCACAGACCAGCCTTTTCCACAGTTTTACAATTTAGATTCACTGTGGTTTTCTTAGCTTTGTATGCATGCAGTGCACACAGTATTTGTTACCTGGGGGCTGAGGAGGCTTCTTAGATGCTACAATTAAAGGATAGTTGATGTATAGATCTTGTGGTTTAATCAAAATGAAAGTGTCAAACTTATTTCTAAGGAGTTACTTGATCTTTGCTCCTTACAGAGCTATTACAGGGTGGCTTAAGATCCCAGTGAGTGATTTCAGCTGGATCTATCTAGTGCCATTTTTCAGGTCTTTTCTGAAATAGCATTTTTGCCAGAACACTGTTATCATTTATGGATCTCAGGTTTCAGCTGGAGGACACAATTTTTCATGCAGAAGAGTTAGATAGGAATTTAAACAGAAAAGAGGAAAACGAAGTTATTTTGCATTATATTTAATCCAGCAGAAGTGAATATCAGACAAACAAGCCGAGCTGTGAAGCAGCTCGATAGGAATGCAGAGGCAGTTGACACTCTCCCTCAAGTGGAAGGAGCCCACTGCCAGCAGGGGTGCTTGGATGAGGGGTTGCAGAGGCAGAGGCTGTGCAGGTTGTGCAGCAGGGCCCGTGTGTCCTTGCAGGGTGCCATCTGTGACTTCTGCGAGGCCTGGGTGTGCCACGGCCGGAAGTGCCTGGGCGCGCACGCCTGCAGCTGCCCGCTGGCCGACGCCGAGTGCATCGAGTGCGAAAGGACCGTCTGGGATCACGGTGCGTTGCCTGCACTGGAACACAAGGAAATCTAAACCGTGCTTTTCTCCTCACCTTACTGCGCCTGTATTCTTAGCACGGCGGTTTTAGTCTTCAGTGATTAGTCCTTGCAGTACGTTAGCTCAAAACAAGGCTTTCTCCTTGGTTTAAAAATAGACCTTATGCAGCAGGGAGTGTAAAGGACCTGCTCAGAAACATACAGCACTCCATGCAGGGGTGGTTATGTGAGCAACAGTGTTAACTGTCCTATCAGTTAATTAAGCTCCACATCAGATTAACACAGTTTGATGCCATTCCCACTCCTTTTGCCTGTGCTAGTACAGGTATTTGTATTCCCCGTTGGTTAGCAAAACATCCTGATCTCCATCTCTGGACTCCTTGAAAGTGTTGATTACGAGCATGCATGAGACCTGGGGGGAGAGACTTGACAAGAGGTAAGCAATCCAAGAAAAATACTTAATGCCATCATGAAATTAAAAAGAGAAGGACTAGAAGTAATACTTGCTTTCTGTTTATGCTGCCTTGTAGGATACATGGTATTTTTCAGTGTAATAATGGATGGCAGTGCCTAATGCAGGGCTTTGCTGAAGCATTTGTGACAGAAGGGAGAATAGTCTTCGGTCAAAACTACTGCCTAAATTGTTCGCAGAGCAGAACTCAATGCCTATGTATGTTGCTAATTATTTTGCTTTGATAAATCTTTTAGGAGGTAGAATATTTGCCTGTTCTTTTTGTCACAATTTCCTCTGTGAAGATGATCAGTTTGAGCATCAAGCCAGCTGCCAAGTTCTGGAAGCGGAGACATTTAAATGTGAGTTAGTCCCTTTCACCATAGCTAAGCAGACTTTCCAATTGCTTCCCCTCTGCTTCACAATACTTTCCATCAGCTTTTCCAAAGAGCTTTTACCACCACTGGAGTAAAGGGCCTGTTTCCTATGTGCTTGCTCTTGATACCTGGTTATCTGTATTAGAGCTCTTATCTCTGACCTTCTTCCACACCAGTTGTTTCCCTGCCTGGCTTTTACAGGCCTCCCATGGGAAGTTGCCTTGTCAGGAGCCAGCAGTCTCTAAAGTTTCAGTGTGCAGCAGAACTGCTGATGCTGGCACTGCAGGCAAGAAGGACCACTCCTTCCACTCTTCTGACCATATGCTGAGCTCTTTCAAAATACCTGTTCCTCATGGGAAACAGCTGCCCTAAATAATACCACCTGTGTTAGTCTGGCTGAGCTTTCCAGATGTCTATGCATGGCCTGTATTTTGGTGAAGGGTTAGGATATGATGATTTTGCAGAAGCAGCAGGTCCTCAGGAAGGCCGTGACTCAGGAAGCTGTCACCATCTGCTTCAGTGGGACAGGCTGAGCATGGAAGTAAAAGAGAAATAAATGTTCATGCAGAGCCTGAACTCTGTGTTGGTTTCTTTACTAACTGGTGGACTTTGGTATTTGTATCAGTAGATGTAGCAAGTGTTGATACATGTCCACTTTTACCTGAGTAGTGAACAGGGAGATGAAGACTGTTACTGTGATTAATTGTGGGGCTAAAACTGAAACTGGTACTTCTAAAAGAACACAGTGGCCATGCCTAACTTTACTAGTCCACTATTAACCTCTGACTGAAACAGGAGAGCTTCAAGGAAAGTGAGAAACCAAAGCAAGACTATACATGTTTGAAATCTTTTGTGAAAGTATGATTTTCAAGGTGCTTTCCCACCCAAACCTTTATTTTCTACCCACCATTAGCCGTTTGGCTTATCCCAGGAGATGTTTGTTGCCCCTTCCAAAACTTGTACTCATGTGTTCAGACTATTATAACACTTCCAGTCCTTATTAGAAAAATTAAAGATGGTCAGTGTTATAAATAAGACTTTTCCTCAGAACTGACTAGACACTTGTCCCAAGTGATTTCTCCAAATTCAGAATGTTTGTTGATTGCAGCATTAGAGTCTGTCTCTTTAGAAATCTCTTCTTTCCTTTTAATCTTCAGCCTTTTTTTTCCAGCCAGCGATTTTCCAATCCTTGATTAGCTCCTCTTGATATATTCTGCCAGAATATCTTCCTGCATAGCTCTATTGAAACAGCAACAGCTGGTCCACAATGTTTTGGTTTTTTGTTTTGTTTTTTTTTTTTTCAGAGATTGTTGGAAGGTTTTAATTCACAGATGTGATGCCACACCCTGAATAGAGAAAAAGCTTTTTGAGGTTTTTCACTGTGTTCGGTCTTTGTATGCAGACTGGGGGGATTTTTGGCAGTGTGATAACAAGATTATAAAACCTGCTCTTTTACACAATACATGAACTTTAAATGTGGCCATGCAGTTGTTATCTAAATCCCATTCTAGCTGTGAAAAAGATACTGTTACTTTTCACCACTATGCGAGGGAAGTTTTTTAAAGTGTCAGTACCTCAGAAACTTTGGAGTCTATACATTAGCATTTCCAGTTTCATCCTTCAACATGTGACCAAGTGCTAAATCCATTGTCTGTCCTGCTCATGTGGACAACTCATATATTTATGACTTCAGATTTGAAAACTTTGTTGCTACAGGGGTAAGGCAGGGTGGAAGGGAACAAGTCCATTGCACAGACACTGATAGAATACACACTACTGCTTCCTGAGGAGTAGCTTCTCAGCCAGCCTCACGTTGCTGTCAGTTCCCTTGTGGTTTTCCCTTTACTCCCTCTAGTGGAGTAATGAAACCACTTTCAAACAGACAAGTTAGATTTCAAGCACTGGTTCTGGTCTTTACAGCTCATGTGCCAGGCACAATTCTTTAACACATTTAGATAGATTTTTCATAGGAAGTTTTGTGCAATAAAGTACATTTCCAGAGGACCTCAGAGGAAGTACAGAACAAAAGAACTGTTCTGTGTTTGGAAGCCTGCAAGCTTTGAGTGTTCTCATATCCCAATTAAACATGAAGGTCTGAAAGGCTGCCGTGGCACTGTGACTGTAAAATGCTAGTGCTCCTTTTGGCACTGGGAGAAAAGGAAAAGGAAGATGATCACTTAATACCAAATTGGTTTTGAAACTTATTTTCAAATATCAGAAACTCAGAGAACAATAAAACTTGTTCCCTTCTTGAAGTTTTACTTCTTACATTAAGCTACGTTATTGCAATGGGGCTTAGACTTACCATATAGTACCTTTTACTGGATTTTGTCAAGAGGACTGATTTGTGTTACAGGGTTTTAACAACATCAGAGATCTGCAGTTTCCAAGTACTGAACTTTACATATTGCTTTTCTCCCCACAGGCGTGTCGTGTAACAGGCTCGGGCAGCACTCCTGCCTGCGTTGTAAGGTAAAGACAGTTGCAAGTAGCTATAATGTTAGACTTGTTCTCCTTAGCCTCCAAGGCTGGTACCAAACCCTGTTATCTCTTCCTCTACAGTGTTAAAAAAGATATTCATACTTCTGTATTATTTTCTAAACCCTGAAGGCAGACTTAGGAGAGACAAAAGGGTTTTTATCTGTGCTTGCCTGTTAACTACAAGACAATGTTGTTCATCTGTATGCCAGGTGATGTGATCTTCACTTCTTCTAGCCCTCTGTGTTTAATTTGGGGCTGTATCAGGTTTGGGCCCTTAAAAACAAAAACCAACCAAAGCACGAAAAACTACAACACCTAAACAAATCCTTGGTCTTGAACAGATTCCCAAGTCTTCGAAACAGGTTTTGATCCAGTGTAGGACTAAGACAATTTAAAAAGTTTGGGTTTTTTTAAACAAAAAATGATGATCTGACCAGAAAACTGCAACCTGGATCCAGCAGAAATAATCTCCATAGCTAATCCGTTTTTACCCATGCACAGAGTAATTTGTTGATATCAGGCTTTTGGTTTTACACACTCAGGGTTTGGTATAAAAAGTTCCACTTGCTTCATTGATTCATCACCCAGATCTCCAGGTGCTGGTTCATTGCCTGCTCTTACTCTTCTTATCCCCATGTGTTTCCATGGCATTGATTTAATGTCCAAGATTGTCCCTTTCTCCAGACATCTTCACTGGCACCCTGATGCTCAACAAGTGAAACTGCAGTCTCTAATTCTTGCTTTAAGGTCACTGCACAGTTACGTTCTGTTAGACAACTCTGATTGTATTTATTGAAGCTGGTCAATGTAAAACAGTTTTCCAGGCTCCTTGTGGGCAGCACTGTAATCAGTCCTTGAGTATGTTACTTTCTTTACCTGTTTGTCAGCACTTTTTATCCAGCCTCTTCCCCAGCAAGCCATGAAACTGTGCTCAGCACAGGAGTCATTGCTCTGTGCACAGATTCCACTTCCACTGTAGACAGAGCTCATTCAATTTTAATCCCAGCCAGAAAACCCTGCTGCTTTTAGTCAGTTTTTTGCTTTCTTCTTGCTGAAGAGTAGGCTTCTATGACTGAAGCATTTAGCCTTTTTATTGTCCTGTCACCCCTCAGGCTTGTTTTTGTGACGATCATGTACGAAGTAAAGTTTTCAAGCAGGAAAAAGGAAAAGAGCCTCCCTGCCCTAAATGTGGCCATGAAACTCAGCAGACAAAGGATCTGAGCATGTCAAGTAAGCCTTATTCTCTAACTACCAAGCAATACAAGTACCATTAGGGACTATTTTTCTGCATAGGAACACCAAGTAAAGTCCAGTTACCTTCAGTTGTTTTGCAAAAGCTTTGTTGCATTTGCTTTGGGAGAAACTTGGTATTCTAGAATTGAGCAGTCGCTTGTTCTTAATGATTGATTCCAGTACAGTGAAAGATTTTGTTCAGTTGGAGATTGCAGGAAAAACTACAAAATATTACTGCCTTTATTTCATCTACAAGAATCTTGCTAATGAATTTTGAAGTGCAATTTGATGACATGCATACAATCCACCTCAGACACTCGAATAAATCACAACGTGCATTGTGTCTTCAAAGCACATCCAATTACGGGTTTTCTTGGCTAGAGCACCAAAGGTTTATCCTGAAACCCAAGTCATACTCTGGGGCAGTTGGTGTTTGTAGAAGTTTTCGTCAGAGGAAGGATGAAACCTGGAAGTGTCCCACTCAGATACAAACATTGTGTGGTCTTGGCCAAGGAGTGAAAAGGGACAGAAGTGTCAGGCACTCAGCTCAGATTGCTGTTGAGGAGGGAACATGACGATTTTTCTCTGCCTGCAGCGCGCTCATTGAAGTTCGGCCGACAGACCGGAGGTGAAGATGCAGATGGAGCTTCTGGTTACGATGCCTACTGGAAGAACCTCTCCTCCAGCAAGGCTGAAGATGCAGGTGATCGTGAGGATGAATATGATGAATATGAAGGTGAAGAGGATGATGAAGATGACAACGATGATGGAGGGAAGGATTCTGATACTGAAACCACAGATGTGTTCAGTAATTTGAATTTAGGAAGGACCTATGCTAGTGGGTATGCACATTATGAGGAACCAGAAGATTAAGCTTAGTCTGCTGGAAAGGGAAGAACACTGGCAAGGAGCTAAGCAGCTTTACCTGAGCTGTGTACGAGCCAGTAGGGTGGCTCCATCAGGTACTTAAATATCAAAGTTAGAGTAAAGAGCGTGGGAATCCTGCAGTAACTCCCAAGTAAGTCTTTTTTTTTTTTTTTTTTGTATAAACCAGTGGTGGGTTTGGGACTAGGGGAGATATCGGGAATGATCTTATTCCCCTGAGCAATGGAAGTAGTTTTGTCCTTGAGTTATAGTGATTCAATGCTATTTTCTCCTATCAATATAGGAACAAGAGAGAGCTGTACAACTTGTTTCCATTTGGTCATCAGAAATTAAGTTATTTTTTACAATAATTTTGTTAACTGATATAATAAAATTAATTTAGTGGTGGGTTGGTGATTGCATTTTTTTTGTCTGTGCAATAAAAGCCAACTGTATTCTGTAATGAATTGTCATAAATATTGATCTCACTTGAACAGGTGGAAAGCAGTTTGTATACAAAGTATAAATTGACACTAAAATAACTTCCTTGTTTATGTAGTTAGGGCAGATCAATGAAGTTGTCTGTGTACTTGGACATTACCTTTCCAGCATTTTTAGTATTGGATATTAATCAGTGGGGCTATATACAGTCATTATAAGTGCACCCCAGGTAATAATAATAAAAAAAAATTACTGTAATAAAAAATGTTGGCGTATCCTCAATGCCACAAATCTACAAGACAATTGCTCATTAGATACAAAACCAGTTTCTTCTATGCCTAGCTTTCAACTCTCTTCCTTGCACATGATATAAATACTTTAAAGTTTGCTAGGAAATAACCCCTGTATATGAATTTATAATGTGGGAAAGCACATGTTCAACATACTGGGTTCAAATACTGTTCTGCTCCACATACTGGTATAAAGCCATTGACCAGCATATCTGAGCTGAGGAGGTGACACTTGCAGAAGTGTTTGCAGTTATTCAGATTGTGAAGTCAATACCTTAATTACCAACCAACACATCTAAGTGGCAGTATTGGATTTCCTCCCATAGGGGAATGTTGAGAGAACAGCAACTTTAGTAGCAGAGAGGTCAAGACATAAGGACAGCCACCTAACGTGTTAGTTCAGCTTTCTAAATGCCATGCTGAAGTGCAAAAGAGCAATTTCTTGTTATCTGTCCAAATTTGAACTAATTACCTACTTTTGTGGTGCTTTATCTCCTAACAGCCAAAGGCCACACGTTGGCAGATCATACCCTATCTAGAAGATGTTTTAATAATGGTAAGATGGCCAAGGGAGAATTTCCTAACAAAACAGGATTGAGGAACTTGGCCTTAATTCTTCCCTCCTAATGCCTCACACCAAATGCAGAATAGAAACAAACTGGAACGTGTCCACAAGAAACTGACAAAGGGCACAACTTGTTTTTAGCAGCTGAAGGAAGAATCCGTACTGGAGAGGAGGACATGACCTGCTCAGTGCATGTCAAGTGCTTGCCTTCAGAACTGGAGAGGAAACCAGTTAATGCACTGTCTGAAAGGCAAATCCCCTTTAAAAGCTGAAACTCTAGGGCCATCCAGTTTCCTGTGCTAGCAAAGACATTAAATTATGTTCCTGATATGTCCTGATTAATCTTTGCCTAACCAAACTTCAAGTGAGGGAATTAGTGTGCCTAACAGGTCAGCAGTGGTTCCTTACTTGTAAAATAGAATTTCTGCTCAACCTCATGTAGTCAAAACACTTTCACAGATGAGTCCATCTGTGACTGGTCATTTCCAGCAGCAGTGCCAGGTTTTTATCTTTGCTGGTATTTCAAAATACATACCAATAATACATCATTACAAAGTCTTATATAGGGTTGAGGAAGGTATGTGTGCTTCTGTAGATAATAAAAAAATATAGCTACTTGTGTGTCATATCATAATAGTATTAACCACACAAGATGCCCCTTTAAGGTTCTTGGCTCTGGAATTAGTCCCATCCCATCCCTGCCTCGCCCGAAATCTGCTGCTGTCACTGTCTGTGCCAAGGCTGCTGACATAACAGAATTAATCATCATAATCGGAGTACTGAATTACTCATTTTCTCATTGAAATGTCCTCACACTGAACCTTGCAATATCAGCCCTCCCGAGCTAAGGCTTGTTCCTATGGTAGAACATAAGAGAAGGTCACTGCTCTGCCTATACCAGATGCTTGGGATCCCTGCTGATATTTAGCAAGGTCACCCCTCAATGGAGAGAGGATTTATTTACTTTTTCTTTGACTACTGTTTGTACCACTGACAATGCCTGTGCTGGAAAGAGGGCCCAGGTATAAGACCTGCAGGAGCTGGCTGAGGAGGGATCAGAACAAGCAAATTTAAGCTGCTTTAAACTAATCTGGTGAATTCCAGCTAGAACAGACAAACATGACCAAGTTTTCTACTAACAGAGTGGGTCACTTTGACACAAGCAGGAGGGGGTGCTATGGGTTGCATTCTCATAAAGTTCTCTTGTTTCATAAGGTGAAAAGCAAATGGCCTATTGGGGATGGGTCCTCAGAGTTTGCTTTTATTGAAAATGCATCATTCTGGCTGTCAAGATAAATTGCAACAACAGGATGAAACAGGATGAACACATCCCAGCTTTACTGGAAGCCAGTCTGGGACAAACTTCTAGTCTTGTTGGCTCCTTTTTTCTTCATTACTGTTAGTCTACTCGGAAGAGTCTGGGAAGAATGTTAACAGGGCAGCATGCCATCTCTACATCTAAAATGTAAATTAGTGACTTACTCTTCAGAATTCAGCAGCTTATATAGCTGCTGCTAAATCTAAAGGTGAGGTACTGTATGCTTGACAACTCAGAGGATCTCAAACTACATCAGACACTGCCACATTCCACCAAGTCCTTTCATGTGACTGCTGATGATTTTTCTGGTTACTGAAGTCCAGGACTTATGCCTGGGCACATAAAAAGCCCCTTGCATAACTCCATACTTAAGACTGCAGTACTTCAGAGTGGACTTTCTAGGGGACAGGAATCTCTTGAGATTGTATATGACATTGGCTTTTCCTTTGAAAACCCTGATTAAAGGAGATTCTGAGCTGAGGGGATTATTTTAACAGGTAATTACGAAACTTAAGAGTTCCGTACAAGACTTCAGAAAACAAAGATCTAGATGGAATCCTACATTTTAGGTTTGGTTTGATTTTCTTTTCTCCCACCTCTGTTGTCACCATTTAAACAAAGCTTAAGTAGAAATTGAACCAAAATCAGAGTGATATCTATTGTGTCTGTAAACTCTAGAAAACAGGAGCTCTAGCCTCCACTCTAAGATATTTTCTGGCCTTAGTTTATGATGACAGCACCAGCTCTTTATGAATTCATTGGACTCTTATGTGGATTTAATGCATTTCTGTTATACTCAGGTGTGATTTAACACCTGTGACTGGTAGTCTTTGGGTTGATCCTGTTGCCTTGTTGCTTGCTTTGTTTCCAGCAAATTAACATGAATATCATTGTAATGTACTGAACAGTTGGAACTGTCAGCTGATCAGTAGCACACATACTGCAGAGAACTAGAGGACAAGCTTCAGAAGTGCTTGGAGTCCTGTTTGTTCAGGCAGGAGTCATATTAGTGTGTCTTACAAGACATTACATGCATCTATCCAGGTCCTGATCCTATTTCTAGAGGAGCCAATGGCAGAGCTCTCATTTATCCAAGTGGGAGCAATTTAATAATCTTTAGTATCTACAGTTAATCTTAAAATGTCAAGAGGTGTTATGGAACAAAACATGAGGATAAGCTGAAGTGAGAAAGAGGGAGCCAAGCTTAACATAAGGTTAATGTGCTGCCATTAGCATAAAAATATTTGTTCTGAATTTCAACAGTTCTACTGGAAAGTGCTTTCGAGACTGAAAGAGGAAGCTATTTAAAGGAGGAAGAGATAAGATTCTACAAAAACACATTTAACAAGACATAGAAATTTAATTACTCATCTCCTGGAAGTCTGCACGTAGTTCATAAATATTTGCTAAAAGCTCAAGGCAATTAGGCCACAGACAAACGTTATCATTCCTGCTTTGTAGATACATAAATAGAAAACACAGTAATTGACAAAATCACAGCCTGAGCCATCCAGTTGGCAACAGCCCTCTGCAGCTTGGACTCTCCAGCTCCTACCCGTGAAACTCTAGAGTAAACATGTTTTACAACTAATGACACTTCTTTATTAAGATTATGTGTACAGTAATTAGCTACCACAGATCTGAAATTTGAAGCAGGGTCTAGTTTTTTAGCTTCCATAACCAGGATAGACAAAAAAAAAAAAAAAAAAAAAAATCAAGAAAGTCCTGCAGACATAAGGATAATTCAATTTATAAAAACCACAACAAACCACTGTTTTCCCTTTGCTAAACAAACAATAGACTCACAAGCCTGTACTTTGCCTTCTGCAGCTAATTTCCTTAGATACTATCCTTAGATACTTATGCCATATGGAGAGAAAAAAAAACCCCAACATTTTAATCCTTCACCCAATAAAGTTACTACTACTAAGCACGTAGCTTTGCTGTCAGTTTACAGCCATCCCATTTGGAAACATTGCACAATGTTTTTTGAAAAGACAACAGCGAAGCATGAGGAAGCCTTTGAAGGCTACTACTCCTGCTGTTCTTTAACACTGAGTATCCAAAATGTTTGCTGGGTTGTTTTAACCCCACTTCTGAAGCCCACGATTCTTTGACAGCATTCCCCAAACTTAACCCTAATTGGAAATTCACATTTGTTTCTTTCTGAAATGAGTACCACGTGTCTACAGGGTCTGGGTAATATTTTGACTTTGTTGTGATGTTACATGACATCTGTTGTAGATTTTCACATTACAAAACCACTCAGTAAGTTTTAATTTTTTATTAAGGTGTTAGAATGCCAAAACCTCACTGTTTCTTTAGCAGGTAATACAATTGTTTTCCTGCTATAGCTGCCTGTTGCTCTTCCCAGTATTTTATTTTTGGCATAGAGAAAGAGGCTGATTCTTTTGAAAGTGATTCACTGCCAGTCAAGCACATAAACCCTTGGGCTGCTTCCAATATAATTTAAATTCAGAACCTTATTTTGATGGCAGAGACAAGGATGAGCCCCTTGGAGATTTTCTCACCCACAGGAGAGATGTGCAAGGACCTCACGCTTGTTGTTGGCATCAATTCCAAGTGGTGTGCTCCCTTGCCAGTTCAAGGTGGTAACAACTGAAGTGTGACCTTTCCCTAGATTGCTTTGGAAGCTTGCAGAAACCCAAATGCTGCAGCCTCTATGTCACTTGAAATCCATTCTGGATGGAAAAAACCCAAAGCTGAATCCAACAAAGAGGATATTTTTCACTCTATTTCTTCCTCAGGCATAACAGAACCTGTCCCCAAACACACAGAGTAGTCAGTTACTGGTTTGTTTTGATTTTTTTTTCCCCTTAATAAAAATACATAAATCTATTGAGTGTAGATTTAAGTGAGAAAAAGAAACATCAACAGAAAGATAAATAAAGATGTTACCCTATCAACAGCTGAACAACAAAGCCTTACTGAGCGCTTTGGAAGGGGAAGATACAGAGACAATACCATATGCTCACAATTGGCTTTTTCTGCACCCTCCCCTTAAGTCAGCAAGTACAGGCCAAGAAAGCATCACACAGAGCTTAATCTCAGGGCTTTTGTTTACCAAAGCATTAACAGTTCCAAGGGAGATTCAGAGGGAGCACTGTACAATTTCTTCCGAGGCATTTCACGCACACAGCTACCGCACCAGATTCAGAACCTGTAGAATAAGTTAGGTGATAAATAACATTTCTTGAATATTCTCTGCACTTCCTTGATGCATTTCAACAATCCCATCATGCCATTTACATGCCAATACTGCACAAGTACATTCCTCTGAACTATTACGACAAATAATTTCTAAGCAGACAATGCTAACATAAAATGTAGGAAGTGCCACTTAGGTTCATCACACCTTCAGAAGAACACTTCTTTTACCCAACTCTTCACAAAGCCATCAACCAATGAACAGTTAAAGAAGATTTTGCAGCAAGCAACATTTCTGGCCCTAGCTTAAGTCAGTAACTTTTAGTCAACTTTAGTCAAGGATGGACCTGCACCCAACAGACAGCTGGTATGGAATGTAGATATACACCCACCATTGCCCAGGCTCTGGCAGGGCGACTGGACTCCAGGCTGCTCAAACCATGTCCCGAACTCAGCCACAGTGTGCAAAACCACAGACACATTACCCTCCCACAGCCCTGGACAGCTACCCGCAAAAACACCAGAGTTCACAGGAGAAACCCCTCAGCAGCACAAGCTTCCCAACTTCCCTCCAGACTTCTGAACCATCTTCTTGCAATACCAGCTGTATCCTACTACTACACTTCCCTTGTAGAGAAAGATAAGCTGTTACTCACAGAATCACAGAATGTTAGGGATTGGAAGGGACCTAGAAGATCATCTAGTCCAACACCCCTGCCAGAGCAGGATCAC